>KB303150.1:65166-89869 GCA_000328365.1 Capitella teleta
ATTAACACTGAAAGTTCGAAGGTCAAAGGTTAAAGGTCAAGGTCGCAGTGATTTTTCAAAGTTGAAAACGCGATCGCTAAAAACTCATTGACTAGTAATGCTAACGACTTGTAACTGACATCAAATGATTCAGTGCATCAATATGTAAAATAAAGCTCGGAAGTATTTCTGCTCCTAGATGCACCGTTCTTGCGTAATCTTGCATAATAGCAATTATGACTTTTTTAAATGCCGATATCTCTATGGTTATGTAAGTTGTGCACTTGAAATTCGCAGAGTATATGCCACGCATACACCTCTTACGAAATCCTGATTTTAAATGAGGTTGCTTGAAGTTCAAGATCATTGTGGTCATTAAAGCATTTAATTGCAAAATTGATTATTATTTTGAATTTGATCATTGAACTTTTATTGCCATCAAATTTGGCCAATTGTGACATTCTTTAATTGACTGTCTGGTGGTATACTGCAATGATAATTGGCTTTGCTTATGTCAATATAAGTCCACGGCACATAGCAAGTCTACTGAGCTGAGCCCAGCTGACCTCTGATAAAGCCATAAATATGTCAACTTCTGTCAAGACGAAGACTGAGTTAAACCATTTGGCGCATTGGATTAATCTGCACTGCCTGTTTGCTGTAGTATTGACAATCCTCTTCCCTCGGCCTCTTCCCTTTATTTCTTCCCTGTCGCCAGTAGAGCGGTATTGCCGCCCAGGGAGCGCCTCCTCAAATGCGCTTTCCCTGTACGTGTTATTGCACTATGCATATGGTTGTATCATTTATACATGGCCACGTAATGTAGCTTATGCAGGATTGTGGTTTTCAATGAAATTCATACAAGTTGATTCCGTGCATAAATAGGGCACATTCCCAATCATTATAATTATTATTTTTAATCTGTGTTCTTTATTCTCTATATAATGTACATTGTAAAATAATCACTTAAACATAATATAGAATGTAGTGGCAAAACAATTTATTTCCAGTGTTGATAAATAAACCTATACGTGCGGAATTTTTTTGTTGCAATTGAAGAGTGCTTAAAAGGAGCTCCTCTCACCCCTGGTGTTTCTAATTTATTCTTCCCTTCCCCCATGCCACTTACGGAAAGACACACCGCTCTCTCGGCGACAGGCTTCCTCGGCGGCACTTTTTCAGTCAGCTGTCAGCGCTGATTTGGTACATCTGCAAGCCAGGGAGGGGGGGGGGGTTGGAGTCGAATAGCTGACATACTACAGCGAAACCCAGGGGTACGCAAACCTCGCCCGATTTATCTGTGCTTGGAATAGCTTTCTATCGTTAATTCGTAAATCCAGCACATGAATAAAACAAAAACAACAAATTCTTCATATTCAGATACTTTATTCACAAAATGTACACAATTCCACATACAAGACATATAATACAGAGAAAACCAGAGGCATGCTGTACAAATCTGTTTTGCAATTGTAAAATGAACCTCTGGGGAAATAACAGTTACAATAGATCTATCATATGATACATTTGTGAGTTATCTGAAATGTTAACTAAATTAATATTTTTTTTTAATTTTAACATCACAATGAAAAGAACGTACTCAATGACCTTCCCAGCGATCGGAAGAATACGCGATTGATATGAAATATTCATGCAGAGAAAATTTTTAAAATCCGAAAAAAATAGTAAAAATGAGAAATGAATTATGGGAATATGACGACCAACAGAAAACAACTTTGGACCGGTGAGGACCCTTCACCGACCTAAAACTTATAGATTAGAATAACTTACTGAGCTAATAATAATAATAATAATAATAATAATATTGTGTAGCTAATAGTGAGGGGGAAATGCACATGTCAGATATTTTGTACGATACTCATTGTGAAATAAACCAAATTGCACTTTTAACCAAGCAACAACGTCTAAACAACAGAGAGGCCCCACTCCCTCTAGTGAGGACAACAGCATCAACAAACATTTTCCTGATTGTTTCAAATATAATTAAGAGAGAAGAAAGACGAAAAACAAAAAAACATCTAAGAGAGAAAAGTTAAATTTCATGGATTAATATCACGCCTTTTATAACAGTGTTTAGAATTCAGAATGAGAAAAAGAAAAGAAGAAAAAAAACAAAAAAAAAACAATGAGAATAAGATCAATCACTGGCTCTCTGCAGAAACTTCAGGCTTCCGTTCCGGAGTATTCTACAGAAGAAACATGATCATAATTTATGCGGAAGAATGCATGGATAGTAACTGACCTGAGGAGATATGATGGGGATTGCCGTTCCCTGCATTATGTCTGGGTTGAGCAGAATTGGCATCGTGCCAATTACCTGGCTGCTGCCGACAGTGCTTGAGGGTAGAGGTGGATGCAGTATGCATGGTTGCTGCTGCTGCTGCTGCTGGGGAGGGCTGTCTGGGGGACTCCTTTCAGGGCTGTGGCCTGCTAGATGACGGGCGGGTGATATTCTGGTAAATTGAACGGAAATGATTTCAAACCTTCAGCTGATTTCTGCCGTTTCTTCATCTGTTGCTGCAGCTGTAGCTGCTGCAGCTGCTTGTACTGCTCCCTCAGATGGTGGTACTGCTGCTGCTGCTGCTGCAGATGCTGCTGCTCTTGCTGCAGCTGTTCTGCGGCTGCTTCAGGAGCCTCTGCAGATGGCTCACGAGTCATGGTTGGTCGCTTAGGTTCTGCGCGCAAACAAAAATGAGCAAACAATTGAAGCAACTAAAAGCTCTACCTTCATGAGGTTTGAAGACTTCTCTGCGCAGATTTGGCAGGAAGGTATCAATGCGATCCCACGTGAGCTTCCAGAGCTGCGACCTTTCACCTGCGCTGGTGCTGAGAATGCCCGCTGTATGCATCACAAGCAGCATGTTTTTCAGTGACTCGGGAATGGCTTCACACTGGAGAAAAGAAGCGAGACATAAGCGTTCATTCACTCACACAGGCCACGTACGAGAAGATCACTCTTGTCAACGTGCATGAACTTGTCCATAAACTCTAGAATGGTGAGCCAGAGAGCAGTGAAAGTGGACAGAGAGAGCAGGGGCGACAGGTGCTGCAGGAAAACTTTGCACAGCAAGGTAGACGCCCTCATGCGTGTCTCTTCAATGCCGGTCGGGTCTTGAGGGTTGATGCTCTCCAGAAGGTTGGACAACAGCGGGAAGAGCACCTACAGGAAGAACACTATGTACAGCATAACAGCACACAAATGCACCATTACCTTATTGAAGCAATTCTCCCATTCGACAGCTGACAGCGTTTGCAGATCATGCACAAGAAGAGCTCTTTGGAGGTAAGTCAGCGCCTGGCTGCGCACATTTCGGCGTGCATCACAACAAAGTCTAGCGATACCTGGAAACCACATCAAACAATCGACTCAGCAATAGAAGCAATAGAAGCAGCTTACCTTGCAGTAGTGGGCACCAGCATTTCACCCACAGGGTGCTCGCTTCGGCAGAGATCTTAACTGCTTCCTGTTGACCCTCAGTGTCCAGGTAGAAGCTCTCCTTGCCTTCCAAGCGACACTTCTCCTCTTCAGCCCATGAGCTGAAGATGGAAGCTGCCCTGGTGTGCAGTGTGTGCATGAGATCCAAGAGTTGAATGGAGATGGAATGATAATCATCGTTCTCTCTCTCATCGTCTGATTCGTGGATGTGTTGCAGGTGACTGGGAGATGACTTGGATTTCTTCATCTTATTCTCTTCTGCTTTCTTCAGCTTCCTCGCCTTTCGTCCGCTCGGCTGCTGCTCGTTTGTCGCCTGAGCCTTCTGCTGCTGGCATTTCAGATGAGCTCCTGTGAAATTAAAAAAAACCCGAAAATATTGATCGATGCACAGACAGCACTCACCACCGTTGATACTAGCTTCGACAAACACTCGGATCGCATGCACGCAGCTCTCAAAGTTGTGAGGCGTCACGTGTGCCGCATCCCGCACGAGGAACGCCAGAGTCTCACAGCATTTGATGAGCGACTTGCTGTCGTGGTGCTTGAGCTCCTCATTCAGCACGATGCTGAATTGATTGCCTCTCTGCTCACCGTCAGTCTTGTTTGTGCTGTACACCTGTAAATTGCACAGCATTGAACGTACATCAATTGGCATCAGAATGAAACCGACCAGCATCCAGCTGCCATGGCTGGCAGGCAGGGGCTTGGCTTCCACGACGTGACCTTTGCCCTCTGTAGCCACATGTTTGCCTGCGATGGCCGCAGGATCATGGGCGTAGAGTTCTCCATCTGAGTTGTAACCACGATCCCCGGCCTCACTGCTTCCGCTGCATGCCGTCAACTCACTGTCACTCTGAGCTCCTGATGAACAAACGCAATTTCTGCTTACAAATTTTATCAAAGTTGATCGAATAATGACACATGATTTTATTTCATGTACAATTAGACCCTGTGTTTGTTCTCCCTGCTATAGCTTAAGGGTATACAAATTTGTGCTCCTATAGTAATGCATTGCATGGGTTTCTGAATGGGAACAAAGATACATTTCACCACACATACAAGACATAATGAAAAAATGTTGATCTATATCATTAGAACAATTCCATATGAGTGAAACTGAAATGTAATTTAACATGACCAAGAGAAAATGATCCCGAATTCCCGATTGTCTAAAGTTAAACACACAGATTAAAGATGAGCGTTTGAAATTGGCAATCAGGCTAGACCAGCACTGTGATATAAAACCAGAAAATCAGAAACTCCACACTACGCTGCATGGCTCGGTTATAATTGGAACACGCACAATGATAAACACAGAGAAGCGCACTAAACTGAAGCCCCTATATTAAACATTCTTTTGTGTGATAAACCAACATATAATTCTATACATAAGGGTGATTACTGTACGAATGTGCAACTGACCGGTATCAGAGAGGCTGACCATGCTGGTGGCCTGTTGCAGCATGGGAGGGGGATTAGTGCCAGCCCCGACCACCTCCAAAAGAGTGAACAGCGTGTACCAATCGTCCGCTGAGTGGATGTTGGCCGCGTTCGTCCTCAGGAGTTCATGGAGAGCGTAGGCCACGTGGCGACCCACGCTGTGCAGCAGCGTTGGTTTGATCATCAGCAGAATGCGCAGAGATGCAAGAACCTGAGGTGAAGAAAAACGTGAAACAGCGGCAGTATACGCAAAGGCAAAATTTTGTGAATATCCAATGGAAAAATGAAAAAAAAAAAAACAATTATGAAAATATTTAACGTATGAATAATTGACCTGCGATGAAATTTCTTCGCGTCGCAGGAGCCTGATGGCCAATCGCAGGAGTCCGACCACCGTCCGCTCCAAGAGGAACGTGTGCTCAGTGGCATTCACGGCCAAATCGTAGAAATGATCACGGATGCTTTGCCAGAAGTTATTGATACGATCCCTGATATTGAAGGAAAAAAATTATGAAATCAGAAAAGAAAGGAGAGGGGGGAGGACACCAACCGGTTCTGGAGAACGACTTTAATTAGCAATTCCAGGAAGAAGACATCGGCATCGTCGTAGCAACTGATGCCACCGCAGCCGCCGTTGTCATGCAGATCAGGATTAGAAGCAGCTATGAGAGCCTTTGCGAGTTCTAGAAGCGATTCCTCAATGAGGAACTTGCTTTCAGTGATCAGCCTCTCAACATGACAGTCCTGTAAACAGCGCTGAGATTTGCGAATGGCTTCTTGCTCCTCGGGTGACGGTCCTCTCTGTTGGGGCGTCTCAGTGACAAAGTACGAATAGAAACTGCTCAGTACCCCCGAATCTGACCTAGATCACAAAAACACTTTAACCCTGTATCATAATTAAGGCCTCCTGACCTCTGGTTTTGCGACACATCCTCTCTGATCAGGGAGACTTTCCCGCTTGGATCGAGGAAATCCTCGACCTTGACTAGAACTTCCGGCAGGAGTTTAGCGCGATACAACTGCAGCATGCAGTCGAGGATATTCTTCCAACCCTCTCGCAAAATGTGGCCGTGGCTCTGTGCCAAATTGAACACTGTACGTGCAGACAACTGAGCCTTGCTGTTGTTACCAAACTGCACGGGAATGGCTTCAGCCGACTGTAATGCAAAAAGTTTAATTTAGAGAAGGATTTCTTAAAAGTATTGTTACCTCTACCGAACTAAGAAGAGTGGTGAATTTACACAAAGAAATGACCAGATTATCGAACACATCGTTGATGTCATAGTGAGCAGAAATCATGGCGCATTTGCGGAAACCGGTCACTGCCTTCTGTATGATGGTCTCCTCGAGACTCTTGTCAAACACGAAGGAGAGTGCCGCCACGGTAGGACCCCAGACGAGTGAGAAAAGCTCACGATCGAGAGCCCCTGTTGGTGCGTGGATGAAGGAACCTCCGGAACCCGCACCTCTTCGAATGAGAACCTGAATAAAAATATGCTTACATCATTCTATAAACTTTCTGAAAAATGCTCTACCTTCCACATGTAATTCTCTTTCACTATACCAGTCTGTTCAGCTGGCATAACAATCTCATCACTCCTGATTAAATAAAAAAGAACAAATCAAATAAATTCTCACAACAATATCACTCTCACTTGACGGCCTGATACATTTCATCCAGCATCTCTTGTTCAAAGTCTTCTCCTCCGTTCACTTTGGTTAAATTCTTCTTAAATTCATGCACAGTCATGGGAATGTTCTGTTTCTTGGCGTTTGTGTTGTGCTGGTCAACGTTCAGCATGATGACCGCGTACGCCAGAGTGAACGCAGCGTCAGCATTCGCAAACGGTTCTCCGTTTGTTTTCTGCAAAAGAAATAGAAATCAGCTTCTACGGCCGTCTTCAGGGTCATGCACTCACATGCCAGTGGTCGGCAAAATGCTCGAGAATATAAGAAATAACGGGGGCCTCTCCGGGGAGGCGGAAAGTCTCCAGGTACATTCTCAGGGCCTCATCCACCCGAGTGTCATCAAACACGAAAGACCTGCACACGGAAAATGATATAATTGCACACAATTGGTTCAATATGGTTTAGATAATAGAAAAAAAAAAAATTAATAATTTCCACGCACTTTTGGTATGCTTCTAAGACTTTGTTGTTCTTCTTGTTGCTGATATATTCTCCAATCTGCTTCTTATCCAGCTTTGGATTGCCCTTAATGAACTCAACGACCTCCTCAGCATCAAGAGGCGTGGAAAGAAGCTCGTGCTCTTGCAGGAAACTCACTCCCTTCGACGGCTTCTGGTTAAACTGCTCGGTTCCAGTTTGGTACAGCTGTGGAGGGAGTGAAATATTTCGGGAAAATATTAAGAGAATTTCCTGCTAAAACACACCTTCTTCTTGTATTTGATGGCCGCTAGCTCCTCCTCTGAAGGAATTGACGCCGTCACTTTCATCCGATTCGGACGAATCTTCGCTATATTCCTCGCGGCAGCAGGCGCAGTTTTGGGCGCGGGGGCTTCCTTGCTTTCGGTTTCTCCTGTAAAGAGATTTTTGACGATCGTGAGAAGGGAAAGATGTTTCTGTACAAAGCAGCTATAGAATAATATGTTATATATAAATTAATTATTAACGTGACACTTTCCGCTGATTACAGCTAAAAAATTACCTTGTTCAGGGACTGACTGCAGAGGTTTATGAGCAGGCATGTGTTGAGCCATACTGTAGCCACATGGTGGAGGCCCAGGAAGACCAACCTCCGAATCAGATTCATCTAAAGACGATTAAAAATAACCACATCAGAAACAGAAAAATAAACTTAACTCAACGTACCGTTTTTCTCATCTGTCTCCTTGCTGTCCTTGAGCGAAGCAGGGTTGGATTTGGTGCCATTGACCACTCTGTGGTGACAGTGCTGCTCTATGCTGTCAATGACGGCCAAAAGAGCATCCAATGATAAGAGATGCGTGGAGAAGAGACCCGACACAGGGAATGCATTCTGTCAAAGAAACGCGACTCGTTAGTCCACAGCCAAGGAAACAATTAACCTTCAGACGATAATCAATTAACCTTCCTTTATGCCAGTGATCGTGACATAAGCTGAATTTAAGGAGAGATCCACACCGTTTGGTATATCGTTTGAAAATCAGTATAAGCGATTACTAAAGATAACTCTCACACCCATGCATACGCTATCATGTGATCCAAACCATTCATTAGTAATATTAAAATGCAAATCAAACGTTAATTTCACAAAACAGTGGTTGCTAATGAATATAACAACCTCCGTTTTTGTTGATTTGTATTAAATCAAATCTTAATAAATGATGAAATATTGTGGGTTGTGACAGTGAAGTTCCGTGGTTATCTCTGCTGCTGTTTGGATTGAAAGCACGCCCATATAAGGCTCTCTCAGTGAGGATTTCCTTGATAAAAGTCGACTCTGTCTACAATTTATTATTAGGCCGGTTTGCAAAGCAAACCAAAATTTAAATTTGAACCAAATAGAAATTGGATAAAGCGAGGATATACAGTCATCCCTCAATAGTCTGACAGAATTTGTTCCTAGTGATTTGGGTTGAAGAAGTCGGATTAACAAAATCCCCTCAAGTGGGGTCACTATGGCATTTGGTGCATTATAAAGGGAAACTTCTTTTTGGTTAATTGCCTCCAGTTTTAGTCAAGAGTTGGAAATTGAGCGTTAGGTATCAGTTTAATAAGTCCACTAAGCATTGAAATGGATCTGTTTACCAACATCGCTCTGAATAATATATCAAGGGAGTGGCATTAACGAAGCTCTAATTAATAAGGGATGACTGCATAAAATTATAATAAAAAAATTTAAAATGCTTTTTGACGTACCTATTCAATCGATACACTGGTATGGACCTCAAAAATTATGAACCTTCCTAAGTAAAGCCAAATACCTCAAATTTCTCTTACCATTCTTAAATACTCCCATAAAAAAAAACCCATCCCAAAGCATTATATGAATATCTCAATACATAGAAGGAGATGCCATGCAAAACCAGCCAACTTTCCCTAAGCGCTGTAACGCGCCAAAATGTTGATCAATGATAATACATCCGGGTGCAAAGGATTAGTACGGCCTGCAACGCTATACTTACGCCGCCCCCAGAAGGCTCAGGCAACTGTCACAATAGAAACACTATGTTATACATGCATCAAATTGCTATATTCACACACAACACACCAAGAACATTGCAATATTTACTTCTGAGAGCAAATCTCACTCACTTTGGAGAGGAGTTTCATGAGATCCTCAAAGAGGTTGGTGCAGTAGAGATCACAGTCGTAGTTCAGATACAGCTCGGTGATCAGCCCGGGTATTCTGAGCAGCTGCACGATGGACTCGAGCGCAATCTCCCTCTGCTCGTACGAGATGCGGGGCGAGTCTGAGACTATAATTTCCTGAAGCTTATTCAAGTACATCTGCAAAAGCAAGAATTTGATGATACAGGAGGGTCAACGACTCGCAAGTCTTCACCTCCAGCTGCAGCTTCAGATGGCCACGCATGGACTCAAAGAGAAGAAAACAAACACGCATGGCGGCTGCAAAAAGCGACAGCCGCTCAGACTGCAGCAGCTGTAGATGAAAAAAGACAATAAGTGACTGATCAAAACAAAAGAGAAATAATCACTCACAAAGAGCAGGTTCTTGAGCATATCGTCCTTGACCAACGCAAGCAGGGACGAGTAAGCAGAAATGTTGTCAGCCCCAGCCTCCAGGGCAACGGTCAACAAACTGAGGCCCATATGCACCATGACATCTGTGTTGTGACGGTCCACCGGACTGGTCAGTGAGACCAGGAAGCGGAACAGCTCCCGAACGCACGGCAGTCCGTAGGGGATGAGGGGAGCTGCGCCCTCCTTGCCCATCTGATCTGGGGTAAAGCGGACGCCATGCTTGTTGAAGTAATCTGGTTCATGGGCAGCCGGTTCGCTTGACTCTGGGGCGGAAGCTGTGGCGTCTGTCTCCTCTCCTGGGTCTGATGCAAGACTCACACCGATCTCTGTGTCGGTGTGGTTCAAATCTTGATCGCTGCTGGCTCTCTGTGCGTGCAATTGAGTTCAAACAGATGCGAGCAGATAGGAAGGGTGCTTACGTGTGCATCGGAGAGAGCGGGAGGATTGAGGTGATCCCCATCTTCAGTTTCCCCTGCTTCTGTGCTTGACAGATTATTTGTATCGCTTGCTACGGCATCAGAAGCTTCTACGTCAGAGCTTTCCTATTTGACAGTAAAGGTAGAAGACGTGGAGTGAATCAATCCGTGTTTAAAATCACAAACTTGAAATTCGACTTGGATATCCACGACCGAATGACCAGCAACAGGAGTCGTAGCAATTGTGGTATCAGCGTTCAGCATTTCCTCCACCGCTACCTCTTCGTCTGTTGGAGAAGTGAGTGCGAGGGAATCGGGAGGCAAGGGAGAGCCCCTTGAGGCTTCCTCAGGCGCTGGAGGGTACGCTAACTCTGCAGAGCTCTGCCCAGGGTGCGCTGCTGGAGGTTCAGCTGGCTGCTGAGTATTGGACTTCTTGTGTTTAGATTTCGGAGAGCGTTTACGATGCTTGGAGCTACGTGAGGGATCCATTCCACCAGTGCGCATTTTCAGCTGTCAGCAAAATTAGAATGAACAAAGGTCAAAAGTCAAAGGTAAAGCACACCTTCTTCATGGTATGGGTCCAACGCACGTCTTCCTTGAACTGTGGTAAACGGGAGAAGAGGAGCTGAACCATGTCCATCAGAGTGTGCTCCGCTGACTTGCGCAACAACTCTGAAATATTTCAAGAATACCATCCAGAAAATTGTGCATTTACATCCAATATCGCACCGCTGAGCCGCATTTCAAAGCAGATTCGGAAGCAAGACTGCATGATTTCACACACAGATTCATTTGTGAGCATAGCACCTGCAGGAGTCAGTAACAACGTCCTCAGAACCTGGGAATAATTTAGAACGCTCTGAAGTAATTCTAAAAGAAAGCAGACTCAACTTACATGGAGGATCTTCATAAGGACAACTTCATCGGAACTTGGATCCGTGCCAACAAATCTCGCATGGGTCACCGCATCAGCTATGTTCTCAATAGCAGCAGCTGCCGTTTCACAGTGAGGGTCTATTAAAGAGGTCCAACCATTACTCATCCTAAATTTCGTCACATACAAAACTCACCAATAAGACTATACGAGAGGAATTTATTGATAGACGTAAGCGCTAATCCGGTTATAGGGCCTGTAGTGTCTTCTGACTTGATCACTTCCAGGAAAGGACTTAGAAACTCATTCGGCGCCAGTTCTTTCAGTTCTGGATAATCGAGATATTTCATTCACCTGTCGGCGAGGCTAAAGCCGTTTCATACCTGCTATAATATTCAAAAGGTCCTTCAACTTTGAGAAATTGTTCAGCAAAGGGTCTTGTTCTTCATCCTTAGTGAGATCAAAATCACTAACAAATGCGCATAAACAAAAGAGGTGTTTTTACCTGATGGTTATGAGAAGTCCATCGTGAATTCCTTCGCATGGCAGTCACCACCAGGTTCACTTCGCCCTGGATGATGTAGACACCATTGTCTGGACACACCCCCATCATGAATGCTGATCACTCCTGCAGAGAAAACAGACATGTATAATTATTATTGTGTAGGATAGCTAGATCATTCATATTTCTCATTGTAGGTACCCACTTTACACGCTTTCTTTAGCAGATCATTGGTTTTATAATCATCACCATACAACATGATATAAATATAGTACAGACAGAACTTATCTTTTGGACAACAGCTAGCTTTTGTGTAACTGTCATATGTGTTGTCAAGAGTCAGAAATTAAGGGAATCCAATTATTACGTCAAATGCATTCCAAAGCATGATCAACCTTAATACATTATAAATAATTAAGAGAATGGCCCTGATGAGGACTGTATCCTAAACTCATTTAATTCCATTCAAATTTCAATGTTTAATTTCATTTCACACTCATTCATTATAAATAAGGTCAATAATTAACCCTTCCTGTGCTTTATTATCTTAGGCCCCGTATCCCTCTGTCTGCCACATTAAATTCAGAATTTGTAAAACTTCGGATGTACAATCTTGAAAAAATCATATCTCAGCCATTTCTCAACATAAACTAATATTCTTTATACCAAATTGCATCTACAGATTCTGAATTTTCTGATGAACCCATAGTCAGAGCTAAGAAACTAAGAAAAACTATATGTTTCATTTGATAAAACATTATTACAGGAATTTTTCTAATGCGGAACATGATACAAAGTCTCTGCAGCTTACTTAAGGCTTCAAATACAAGGTAAAATAATAGAAAAAGTTACCAAGTGAATGTTAGGAAACTTATGAACACTGAACATTACCATTAATAAAAAATTATAATTTGAATTATCAAATTTAAACAGATAACGCATTAAGATTATAATTATATAATTATTATTATTATTATATTATATATAATTATATCATTATTATATTATATCATTATAATTATATAATTATTATTTTATTATAATCATAATAATTAATTATTTAATAATCATAATGATAGTTATCTGTGCAATCATAACGATGATTGAATTGAATAACAGAAACAGGCATGCACTAAATTCAATATACTTGTGCACTAAAGTGACAGTTGTCAGTACATAGTGACAGCGAGTGAATGACACACCGTGACACTCGACTGGTAGTCACCGTAGTGGTACACTCGTAGTCGTACAGGCTGAGGCTGCTCGATTATTAGGCCTACCTGATAACGCGTTGATCAAGCACTTGGAATCGTTCAATTAAACCAGAATGGTTGATATTCGTTTGTTTCTCAGCGATTCACTTTGATCCGCCATTATTTAATGGGATTATTGTTACATCAAAGCGACATGTGGGCAGCTTTTACATTGAGACCTGCGATGTTGACAGAAATGACAGATCGGATCAAAGTGACGTGGTGCGCATGCGTAGTAGTTACGCGAGCATCCTCCAGGTGGCGCATTCGTCGATCACCTCGGAATAGCTAATCAGTATTGATTGTTTATCATCAGTATAGTGATAATTAAACATGAGATATAAAATATGAGTTGCGGCCCGTGCGGGTAAAGGACGGCAACTTCCATCTTCTATCTTCAATAATGGGGCATGGCTTTGTTGACCGTAGTGATCATGTGATTACTGGCCCTATCGTCTTGACCCTTCTGCTGCCCCAAGCTAATGTCACGATCCCCTGGTTCGTATATAATGTGCTGATATTTTATTTTGTTTAGTTGAACAATAAATCTCCTTGTCAATAAATCTCTTTGTCAATGGAGAGAAGTCTCAACTTAGTTCAACTGAATGGCAACATCAACACCTATTGCAAGCCTGAATTTGGGAGTTATTCTGAGAATAACCCCCAAATTCTAGCCCTGTAACCTAGATAAAACTCAATTGCATAAGAAGACCTCCGCAAAGCACATTTTTTTCTGTACATTCAACTTCGGTTTCTCTCTTTCTCTCTTCCTTCTCCTCCCATCTCTTTTTGGGTTTTTTCATCATCCATTATTCTTTTCTATTTTATAATTTGACTAATTTGGCATTCATATTTATAAACACATTAAGAAAATTACAACTGTAATAGTACATACATGAGGGCCCATACTCCATCTGGGGTCTGCCCTTTTTGGCCAATTTATATTTAATTATCTGTAAAAGTTATCAAATTTGTATCTACTTATTATTTTTTTGGTGACAAATAAACTCCTTTTGACTTTGACTTTGACTTTGTGAAACGCTCGAAGTAAATGAAAAGCGACACATAATTAAATTGGCAACAATGAATGAGCTGTGGTAATCTCCGAAGATTCCCGAAGACGAGCACTCGGAACCGGAAAAGGCTCCTTATAGGTCTCTGCGCCTGCGCAGTGAACGCCCTCTCCGGTGCAGAATCTCTCAGACAGAGCCCCGTGGCGGCGATACCTCAAAAACTCTTCCGATTTTTGCAGAGGTGAGAGAACTAAACCTCAATACGTTTGCTGAAATAGAATCAAGATAAATGAAACAGCTCATAGAGTAGGATTTAGTCAACCGGAACGCCGTACTTCCACCTCAGTTGTCACATTATTCCATTAATTGAGTCGTCGCTCCGGCAGTCTCACCCGGAACTCGAAGTTTCTAACTTGAAATAATTCTTGCTTGCATCAAAATTTCAAGTTTCTTGATTGAGTATGCTCCCGGTTAAGTTTATTTAACGAATGAGCGCTTGTTATTTTGTAATTGATTTTTTTTTGGTGATTGCTGTCTTAATTAATCCGAACGAATGGAGTGAAATTCAATTGTCCAAACAAGTCTGATTTGAGTGAATGAGTCACTCGTCCGTTCATGAGTGACTCAGTAAGTCTGCGACTGTCAACTGGAATGCTGTAAACCACTGCCTGTCAATTGCATTGTAGCTGTGTTAACTCACTTGATGCAATCCTAAGCAGCACATAGTAAAGGGCACAGACATTGACTATTTTATTTCATAAAGGAGAAAATCAAGGGAATATTACCAAGTCAAGTGACAGTTTTAGGAGATTTTTTCAACAAAATTTCATGTCACTCATTTGGGGTTTTTGTTTTCTTTCTTTTTTTGTCGGTGTACACTTTTTGGTCAATCGTTTCTCCGTAACTAACAATGTTTCATAGCTCATTTTTCACACATAGACCTATGAAGTATGACAATACCCATGTCTGATTGTCCGAAAGTATAGGTCAAAGGTGAACGGGCAAGGTCAAAATGACCATAAAATATAACAAGTTTGATTACCTCTATCTCATTCAGTTCTGGTTATGAGGTTCTAATTTTCTTCTTTAAATTTGTTCAATGCGTCTATCCAACGAAAGTGAGCTTCGTACTTTGCATGCTCAGTAGCATCATTATTGCGTAATAGTCGAAATTGTGAAAATGTGATTCTTTTTTAAACTAATAAACTCTTTGTCGAGCACGATATTACGTTGTAATTTTCAGTGATAGTTGATATTTAATTTTATCTGAATATAATTTTCAATAATCATTTCAAGGTCAAGGTACTTATGACATGTTTTCGCTTTTTTTGCAATATAAGGCATGATATCCATAAATTAGTTAATTCAACACAAAACATTGCCCTTTGTGTCTGGTCCATCTATAACATTAATTCATTGCATTCTTTTTTGTGTGACAATCTGAATGTCCAAATATGGTCATAACCTAATCTTGTTCCATGATGGTAAGTTTTGATAATATTTGGTGTCTGATCAATATTTTATAAGATATAAGACGTACAAGATTGTTAATGCTTATAATACGTAAAACGTGATTTTTTTTCTTGAGTGTATGTAATCTCAAAATTAATTCCTCGTTTGGTTAGCTTCCTTCTTCTTTCTTCCCCTAAATACCTTCAAAAAAAAAATTTCCTGGTAACGTCCGACTGATTTCTTGTTAATGACTTCTGAACGTGTCTTAAATAAATATCAAGCATAAACAGAAAGAGAAAAACAAGGTTCTATTTATTTAGATTTCCAAGGTTCACATCGTATGGCCAGTCTTATTTTTATTATTTCACATTTACAGCTAATCACGAAAATAATATGCATAATAAAAGCCATTACATGAACTCTATACAGGTCCTTGCTAGATTCTGAAAAAGGTTTAAATCTACTATTACAGTAATGGATTTCTTTGAGTGCTTCGTTGTTCCTTAAAAGCCATTTGATCCACTAAAAAATTTCAAGTATAGCCTCAACATTCATGAGGTGAAGATGTTAGGCTGAAAAAATTTATTTAGAGTTGGAATTTCAACTCGCACAAACTACTAGTAGTTTGCAGCACTTGTTGTCTGCTGGAAATGAGATTAGGAGATTTATGCCATGCATATTGAAATCTCGCTCACTTGTATTTTAGGCCACTTGTGAACATGACTTTTGTGGACCCCTGGATTTGTAATGTTGAATTGAATTTAATTTCAATTACCGTCATACCAGCACTGTTTGCTCTTTTAGCTGTTGCATATTTAATTGAAGAGGGAATTAAAATCGAAGCCATTACAGAACAGTCTCTTCTGGAAAACCTGTTTCATTGATTAGCCATGCTTTTGAGAAGTTATACTGACCCTTGCTGTTCTTATCTCTTAGGATGCCTGTGCATTTGAGGTCTTTGAGACAATGCTTTAATGCGCGGTAGTGTCCAAATCTCATCCTTATCCTTATCAATCTCTATATCTACTACGAATCCGACTTCACAAGTTGGGAGCATCTTTTGTCAAAATTTTGCACACAGCATCTTTTCTGACAATGTACATTTGGGAGTTGCTGACTGTTTTTCTGGAAAATATAATTAGTTTTCTTTTATACGGTTTTTCGTTATCACTCTCCTATACTTACAATTAATCTCCTTGATTGTAAGACAAGACGTGGTGAGAGTCATCAGATAAGATGAGCTGAATGAGATGTTGTGATATTAATATTAGTTCCCCATCATACCTGTCTTCTGAGACCTCAATGAGTAATTTTATGATTTTTATCAATTGTTTGCTGCATAAATACGCCAGTGGTGTTGTAAATAGCTGACTGATAGTTTTATCAGATAACTAGATAAGCTGTTGAACAAGGATGAGATAATCCTCTACAGTGGCCTCTGCTCTTCTCGATAATTCAACATGGTTGCTGTATTGGTCATGTTGGCTTCCTTTGTAAGTGAGTGATGCCGGGATGCTCGTGTTCCATCACTGTGTATCCCTTTTTCCCTTTTGAGTTTTTTTTTCCTTCTCCTTCCGCATGTTTGTGTGACAACATATCACAAAGGAGGTTCCTGTCACGATTGGACTTTGACTGCGCATACTTTTGACTGCATCATTTCATGCGTTTCAGATTTCCTGGCTATCCCATCTAACCAACATTAATCAGTCATGTCTTGGGACGGATACATTGATACCCTGATCGGCCAGACCAGAGACGCCTCTGGCACCAATCACTGCGACTCCGCCTGTATCATCGGTCTTGATGGTGGCGCCAGGTGGACCACTGATACCCACGCCCAGGTACGCTCGCGGCTCTTCTTTACATTCTGATTAACCAAACGAATCGTAGGCCATGAAGGTGTCCCCACAAGAGGGAGCCACTATTGCCGCCTGCTTCAAGTCGCGTGACTTTAGCCCGTTCATGCAGAATGGTATCCGTGTTGAGAATAACAAATACCAGTTCTTGCGTGAGGAGGATGGCAAGATCGTCATGGCCAAGAAGAAGGAACTGGGTGCGCTGACTTTGCAGTCCACTAAAACCGCCATCATCATCGGCCACACTGCAGAGGGAATGCAACAGGGAAATGTCAACAAAGCAGTGGGTTATATTGCAGATTATTTGGAGACTAGCGGCATGTAACTATCGTAAGTGTTTTACATGTTCATTGATTTGTATTACTAATTGACGAATTGTTTCTTTTCTGATTGCAGATAATTTTTCTCTCTTAACCTCTCTTAAATCCAAGTGACATGAATGCATAGCCACACAAGACGAACCATCTAGGAAGCATTTCTTTTCTCTTCTCTCACTCCATTTGTAAATTTCCTTATTATTTCCCTATGGACAGTTTTCTGGTAAAACATCTTAACTTTCTGCCAGTATGCTGAATGCTTTTCAACTTAAAAACAATCTCTCCCATACTTTTTTTTTTTTTTTTTTTTTTTTTTTGCTTTTTCTCTTCGTATTGAGTACACATTGAATAAAGTTATGGCGTTCTCTTAATTGGTTGAGGATACGACACGCCTCTGGAGTTGAATACCAAGCGGGTGGCCCGCCCTGACTGCATCTCTTGTGCTGTGTATATAACATGTATGAATATAATGTGTATCAATTATGCTGATCAGAACCAGGTATTTGGTTATGTCACAGTTATCTGTTTCATTTCCACTGATTTCTATTCCTTTCTATCTCCCAATTTGAGTTCCCATGCCTCTATTTCTTTCAGGTTTTTACTAACTTTTTTTTTTTGCTCTCAAAGTCTTGTTTTCTTTTTTCCATGAATTTTTTTTGCGGGGTTCACAAAAATAAGGCCCCATGCAGTCTTTTTTTCTTTTTTCTTTTTACAGATCATAAAATGACATTCACTCTGTCCATGCTTGTTAGGTTTATTAATATAATTTTTTTTTTTTTTTTTTTTTCCTCTCTTGGGTTGCCTTGTTTCTGCCTCGTGTGTGTGCTTCAGATTAAAAACAGATTCGGCATAAAGTTCTGCTTATGCAATATTTTTTTATTGTTTAATTTCTTTGATTTTCTTTTTTGATGGTTGGCCTCCTCATTCAGTTTGCTTTGTTTATTTTTTGCCAAATTTCTTTTGACCAAATCACATGGGTTCTACGCAAAATTCTTATAATTTCCCCTCTATAAGAGAAAATGGTTTTATTTTGCCTGCTCTCTCCAATTAAGATCAATAAATCAAGAAGAAACTCTATTCTGGTGTGAAATATTATTTTTTGGCTTTTTCCCTTTGCTCTTTCTTGAAATTTAACATTCCATTTTGTGCGTTCAGTAGAACCTTCCTTAATTCCTTAACCACCTTTTAACATCTCTTGGCTTTTAACACGCTTTGGCGTGGATGGAATGAGATTTCCAGCGTTCATTGATTGGATGAATTCGAAGACTGCATAGAATTTTGATTACTACGAGGCTAATAAAAACAACTTTTTTCTGGTATCCTATTTTCTCTGTTCTTTACATTCCATAAACATAATTCATTGCATAAATTACTGTCTCAATGTAAAATCTTTGTACAGCGCCCGTGTGTTCTCTTTCAAGCCGTAATAATGCTGAGATCTGCTCTACATGACACGTATTTTGAAGCTGTGGTGACGTGCTCATATATTCAGCAAGCGCTTTGGCCTTTAACTGCAGAGACCTGTTTCAATAATAAGCCCTGTATTACGGGGTCATGGTCTCCGCTTAAGGCGCAGAATTATGCAACCACGTGGAAGGTTTTCTAAGCATTTATAAAAGGGGGCGCGGTGCTCTACTTTGGTAGTTTGCATGTTGCTTCAACTCCCAGACGCCTCGGTGGAGTGATCAACCGGCCCTTCTCGCTTGTCATGCTGCTACGCCTCGGTGCACATGCACTTGACAACATGAATATTCATGAGCTTCAGAACGCACGTGGGCGTTATGACTACCGCTTTTGCAGCGCTCTGGGCACTTAGACTGCCAAGTTGTGCTACTATTAGATTGTTTAAAAGGCGTGTCGCCTGGTAAATTTGCCAACAGGATACACGTGCTTCAAGTATTCAATTGAACCTTGATGAACTCTGTCCTCGGCTGAGAACAGCATCCTGGAGACGAAAGCGTTATAATGGCTTGGAAGAGATTAATGTCCTCTCAATGAGGAGTGAAACAAATACCGGCCAAGATAATTATTAAGACCAGCACAGTGGATATAGGTCTATGCACCAGTAATGCTATCAAATCTCATTTAACGAAATATAGACCATACGACCCACGTGAGCTAGCCAGGCCCAGAATAACATTATTTATAGACTGCACATTGAATGTGTATTTCCATTGTAATGACCAAATAAACAGAATCATATTTGCAGGCATGTGCATACAGCATTACAATATATGTCTGGCTTCTACAACAAACTGTAGTGACAACCAAAAAAAAACAACACTAATCAAAATCATGTACATCAATAACTTTATTATCATACAACAAACAGGACATCACATAATATAATACACTATGTACACTAGATAAAACATACAATAACTATCTCGACCACTGCCGTCCTCTGCCCCCACGACTTCCTCCCCTACCCCTTCCCCCTCCTCCTCCTCGAGAGTTGAACCTTCCTCGTCCTTGAGAGAATCCGCGTCCCCTGAAGCCTCCTCTTCCTCCTCCGTACCCTCCTCCCCCACCCCCATAGCCACCTCCTCCGTAACCACTCCTGACAGGGGCGTCTTCCATTTCAGGCAATTCCGTTGCCACGTTCAGCGTGTGGTATTCCGAGTCTTGCCAGTAGTTCTCAACCAGAGCATCCACATCACTGGGAAGATCAAACACACAGCCCTGCAAAACAAAATCATTCCAATCATCAAATAAAACACCAGAGATCCAGACAAACCATTTGGTCTTTTTGCATGCGAGGAGCACGCACTTTGTCCTTGATCTCCGAGGGTAGCTGGCGCTCCATGGCAGACCAAAAGTAGCCCATTGATTTGATCTCATTTGTTGATGTAAACACATACGTTGTGAAACCCTGCCAACACAATGAGAATTCAATCAGAATATAATACCAAAGACCAAAATATAAATTGTCAATCGGATGAATAAGGTGAGCACGGACCTCCTTTGAAGTGAGCAGGGATCTGCTTTTCATTTCTGTGTTTCCTGTGATGACAGCCAGGGCGGCTGCTACTGCATCCACGCCTCCCTTCTCTTCAATTAACAACTTGGCTGATTCCCTGAAGTGGCCGAGCGTCTCCTCAGGCACTGTGGCCAAAACTCTGCGACAGAAAAGAAATGAAACACGATACGCAAACTCATTGGCACTTACAATCTGGCATCTCTGGCTGCAGCATCGATAATTTCATTGCGTGATGGCGCTCCAACACGACGGAATTTGAATCCCTGAAAAGTGAAAAAAAAAAAAAAAACAGGTTGAATAAAATGCACAAAGATGGGCGTTTGATGCAACTCACAGCAGTGCGTTCAACCCGTTGTACTTCATACTCTGACCCATACTTATAGAACAGCACGCAAGTTCCCTGTCGGCCAGCGCGACCTGTACGCCCCGAACGATGGATGTAAGAATCAACATCCTAAAACAGAACAATCAAATGATGCAACAGACGCCCACTGCATGGCAAGTACCTTTGGAGGGCAACACTGCACGACTAAATCCACTTCGGGGATATCTAAACCCCTGGCGGCCACATCCGTTGTGATGAGGCACTTGTACCTGCCTTCACGGAATTTCTGCAGAACCAGCTGCCTCTTCTCTTGTGGGATATCTCCGTGCAGCACGTGCGTTTCAATTCCAATGCATGGACTGACGGCCAAATCATCAGCGTCTCTTTTCGTCTCGCAGAACACCATTGCTCTGCCCTGGGAGCCGCTGTACACGCGCAGGACATCACCGACCGTGGCTGCACGATCTTGGTAATTGCACTGCAGGGCCAGATGCTGCACTGTGATGGAGGTGCGTACACGCTCCCTTCCGACCAAATCGATGTTGCGTGTGTTTTTCTTCATGTACTTCTGTGAGGTCTTCTGCACCCAATCTGGCATAGTGGCAGAAAAGAGCAGCGTTTGGGGATTGGACTCAACGTCATCTGGAGAAATAAGGTGTTTGGTTAAACCATGGTTCATTGTAAGCCACAGGGAAACTCACTCTCATTGTAGCGAGTTTGCAAGATTTCATCCACATTCTCAGCAAAACCCATGTCCAGCATCCTGTCCACTTCATCCAGGACAACATGCTCCAGCTTAGAAAGGTCAAGCTCATTGCGCTTAATCATGTCCATGATGCGGCCAGGGGTGCCCACCACCACATCCACGCCTCTGCGAAGGGCAGAAACTGAAAAACAACACCCGGAATCAACAAGTGCAGAAAATACAAGGCTGCAAAAATATTCAATAATTACGATTTGCCACAGAATTTTAGAATTCACAAACAAACTCAACTTTTAAAAAGAAGTACAAGACTGTGCTTTTCACAGTTTACAAAGATGCTTCTATATAATTGGTTCTAAACATTAAGATTCTTCTTTGTTTTATTTTATGTGCACAGAAATATATTACATGCTTTTTACATTTGCCCATAAAAAATAAATTAAATTATTATTACCATTATTATAATTATGATATTCTAGAAAATACTTACTCTGAGTGTATATGGGTTCACCACCATACACGCACACCACAGCCAAATTTCTCGATGCAAGACTCTTGAAGTTTCCTGCTACTTGGATCGCCAGCTCCCGAACAGGCAACATAACAAGGACCTAAACAGGAACACTGATTAACATAATCCCTGAGAACGGAGCACAACGTACCCTGGGTGCACCGCGTGCAGTGGGGGCTGGTTTTTTGTTGAGCATCTCAACCACAGGAATAGCAAAAGCAAACTGAAAACGCCAAACACATTCAAATAAAGACAATCTCAACAACCCAGTACCAACCGTTTTGCCTGTGCCAGTTCGAGCTCTTCCAATGCAATCCACACCCTCCATGATGATATCAAACGTCTGTGCTTGAATGGGGAACAGGAACTGAACACCAACACCTGCAAATGAGTTAAAATAATTGTAAATTACATCGTACAACTGGGGAAAAAAGCAGCTTGCCTTTCAGCTTTTCTACAGTTTCAGCAGAAATGTTGAAGTTCTCAAATGCTCCCTTCATCGCTGCTTCTGATACCTCCACATCCTTCTCCTCCGCTTCACCATTGACCGCTGCCTTTGTCCCATTGACGGCTGCCTTTGCTCCATTCACAACCGCTCCATTAACAGCTGGCTCCCCCTTCGCGTTCCTTCCCTTCTTGGTTTTCTTAACGGGCGTTTCTTCAGCTTCTTCTGATTCCTCAGAAACTTCGGTTTTTACTTTCTTTGCCTTTTTCTTTGGGCTACCATTTGTCGCTTTGGTTTTCTTTGCCTTTGGAGTTTTCTTCACTTTTTCTGTTTCCGTGTCCCCGTTGAGTTCGACCTCCTCTTCCACCTCCTCAACTTTGCGCTTCTTGGTGGATGTTTTCTTCACTTTCTGAAATCACAAAATGAATGAAGAACATCAAAACAGTTACAAACTGGTCCAGATTGTAGTTAATTCATAAAATAACTCGACCCATCAATCATCAATGAATGATCAAAAGTGAAAATCTGTCTTAGTGTATAGGCCTAGCCATAGCATAGATTCTCGGGCGAGGTTTGTATACCTCGCCCGACGGTAAACCGCTTCTTTTTGCGTCTACTGGCAGCGAGGCTCCACACTCAGCCGATTGCATGATAAATATAGACATATTATCCGACAAATCCTTGTGTTTAAGCCCTCCAGACGTTAGATGGTATATTTATGCTCCAAGAAAAAACAATATGAGTCAGTACCATCATGTCAAACTTACATTAATTAAAACCCGCATCAAAATATCACTTCGTGAAGAAGTAAACAAACGCCATTTTGCGAGTGACGTCACTCAGCGCATGCGCACTGCATTGTAAACAAGCGCACATGCTTCACTTTCCCGCTCAAACTTTTCTCACGACTTTCGAATAAAAATGAATAAAATTGTTCATATACTGATTGGTGATGCACAAAATATTGCGTACTAATAATTAATACGTATTCCTTTGTGAAGACTCGGTATAAATTACGTGCGCAACTGCAAGGGAAGATAGGCCGCATGTTGAACTGCTTCGCGCGGGAAAATTGTATGCGCATGCGTGTATGTTTACTTCGCACTACGCAGGCGCAGTGCTCTGGTTTATTTATAACACGTGGGGAGCAGGTCATGTGACACAACAATCGGAAAGCGGAGAGAAACCTGTAAAGTCACTTTTTTTCGTTGCGGATCCAGTTTAAGTAGGTTTATGTTACTGGTTTCGAACAAAATTTAGTACCAGCGTCTACCTGGTATGGCTCTGCAGACGCTGGTGCCTTCATAAATATAATTACAAGCGTGGAATTCTAGAAATCGTGGTTCGCGAACTGGAGTTTAATGCGTTTACCGTACAGCGAGACCCATTGGGCTCGCTGTAGTATGTCAGCTACATTCACACATACATATGATACATCATTACATGAATCAGATCAATCTCTGAATTATAAATCTGTGGGGCAGTCAGTGAGTGAGATCATGAGATGCATTGTCATCTTAAAGTTAATCATGATCATAATAGTTCTTTAGTTTTGAGTCTGAAACACGTATTATTAGTTATTTGAGTTGCTATCCTAACTGTAATAATAATGACACGAAGTACGAACAGATTACGACTCATGACATGATATTGATCAATTATTAATTTCCTTGTTTTAATTATTTACTAACCTTCTCTTTGATTTCAACCATGGTTGCTATCGTTTCGTTCGAACACGTGCTTGAGTTAAAAGACAGATGATTCTGCGACCACCACCACGTGCTTTAGTTTGGATCCACGAGGAGAGCTGATGACGTCAATCGCAAGTTCCCAACACAAAGAATTACATCCTAACATAATTTAACCAGAGAGGCGCGACTACGGATTGCAACGAATGTGGAGACCAAGAACGCTCACTGCGCCGATATAGTGAAATTAGACAAGAGGTAGCGCCACCAAGCGGGAATCCGGGTTCCACGCTAACGCGCTCAAGCTGGAGCCATTGCGTTATATAAGAGATCGTAGAATCGCTTTGCTGTATGCATTGATCTTAACTACTACTGGATCGGAAACGCTCCGCTTTGAATGATCAAACCGGAAGTGCATTATGAAGTTTGAGTGTTGCGTTGATCATGGCGGTTGGCGGGCTGCGATTAATGCTAAGAGAAGTTTATGCTGTGGCATTTATTTAGAGTGAATCGATTGTTTTTTGCTATATGATGAGCAATTGACCTCACTAATTATGAATTTGAGTGTGAAAAAGCTGAAAATTGATTTCGAAATTAGTAATTTCAGTTGATAATAATACATACTATCAAGCATCTATAAGACTATATAAGCAGTGTACAGGGCTTCTGTGTGAAAATCCTACTGCAATCAGCCATTTAAGGAGAAAAAAGAGCTTGTTTCTCATTACTTGGCAGAAAAAAAAAAGAAAAAAAAAAAAAAAAAAAAAGACCTGGGAGATTTTATA
>KB303150.1:92514-109027 GCA_000328365.1 Capitella teleta
CTGAGCTCTACACTTTTGCAGCTCCATTCCGGTTTTAAGGATTTTATTTCGACATTTAGCGATCGTGAGTTCGCTGCGCGCTGAAAATTTGCTGCGGTCCGACAAAATGGATGCATCGTACCCGTTGCTAGTCGTTTTGCAACTGATTGGATTTTTGGCCAATTAATTAGTAATTAGGCGTTGCCGTACGAGATTATTGGTGTCAATCGTTTCATTTATTGGTGATCTTGCCAGATCCGAAGTTTCGGCTCCCTCTTTTGAAGAGAAGATTGCTATCGAGGCAAGCGTCCTAAGATTGACAGGAATCAGTGACTTCCCTTGATATTATATATATAGACAGAAAGCATTCACTGCATTGAGTTTTGTCCACATCTGCTCGCTCACTGGTAAGACTCCCTGTGGTTTACACTGCGTTGACATTTGGAGCAGAGATAAAAGCGTTAGCATCATTAGCGAAGAAAGTAAAATGCATACGTTCAGAGACAGAAGTGACATTGTTAATGTAACAAAACCAATAAAGTACCTAGGATGGAACCTCGAGGGACACCACAAGAAATTAATCAGTACAGCTATTAGAAGTAGAGTCATTAAAAATTACCTTATGTTGACGACCTGATAAGTACTTAGTGAACCAACTATGCGGGATGTCGCGGATTTTATACCTCAAAGGCTTGGAGAAAAGAATTTTATGTTGTACGGTGTCGAATGTCTTCTGAAAGTCAAGCAGAACACTTATGGTGACTTCACCTTGCTTAAATGCTCTGCTTATTCTGTCGACTACTGATACCAGTGCTTGGGTTGTGTTTCTGCCTGGTTGGAAGCCAAACTGATGAGATATAGAAAATTTTTGACCAACAAATAATCATACAATCTTTTATGGACTAATTTCTCCAGAATCTTTTAGAACACAGGCTAGAAAGAAATAGGCCTGTAGTTATACAAATTTCTATCCGGAAACCTTTCTTGAACAATGGTACAACTGGTGCTATTTTCATTTTGCAAGGCATGGTTCCTTCTAAAAACAAGAGGTTTAGAATGTGGAGTAAGGGAGAAATCAATAGCTTATAACTAATTGCAAATAAAAAAAATCCAATTTCACCATTTTTTTCTGACCGACAAAAGCAATGCATGTAGACAAGCAGTGTTATGAACCAAATGGCGTTAAAAGCCAATACAAAATTGTTTTAGGATTCGGCAGTGCTGTTATAGTACAATCAATAAAAAGGTAGGATTAATACTAGGTAAATAGACCTATCAGGAATATACATGTAGCTAGCAACCATTGATCCACTCATGAGGGAATGTTTTACATTAACCCTAGTACATAAACTGCGCATTCTATGTTAGTTTGATATATTTTGAGACACCCCCAGTATATGTATGGGCATAATGTATACAGTATGGTATAAATCTTTAAATTAATTTTAATGAAGCAAACTGAATAAAATCTTCCACGAATAGCTCAGATAGTAAGTATATAAACAATACCATAAACACAACAAAGACTTGTAATACTGAATGTAAATTATTTGGATTGAATCAGCTGATGACAGTGTCGGCTGATAGCAGCTGGCCGACGGAACCAATCAGCAGCGGTTGGCTAAACGTCCAATTGACGGAAGCTATGTAACGACACCGGTATCCAGATTGCCAGGCCTAATGACGCATCACCTCATTTGCATGTTTCTTGTAAATAAATTCAGTCTTGTAGTTGCCGCCCATGTGTTGACTGCGTCGTCCCTTCACTCTCTCAGGATACATTACAGTGGCGATGAGGATAATCTCTGGATATATCAATCATGCAAGGATTAACACCGCCTGAAAACTTTTCCGTCAGCAGTGAACCGAGTGCCACCGGTCCTCGGTGGGAAAAGTAGTTCAAGCGTTTCGAAATTTATCTAGTGGCAAGCGGCATCACCTCTGCAAGGAGACAGTGCGCATTGCTACTACACGTGACGGGAGCTGAAGTGCAGGAAATATTTGAAACGCTCCCCGAGAAAGGAGACAGCGGGGACTATGAAGCGGCTGCGAACGCGCTGAAGAAATACTTCAGACCAAGAGTGAATCACCCATACCAGCGGCACCTCTTCCGTCAGATGAGACAGAAAAAGGAAGAGAGCGTGGATCAGTTTGTCATGAGATTGCGCATCAAGGCTCAGCTGTGTGACTTTGGGGAGAATGAGAGTGAGTGCATTCGCGATCAAGTAATTGACAAGTGCGTCGCATCGAAGCTGAGAGTGAAACTGCTGGAGAAGCAGAACGTCACGTTAGACGACGTGCAGAAGATCACACGTGCTTTCGAAGTGTCGGCGGCCCAAGCATCGGTCATGGAGACGAACGGGGCAGCCCGAGCGGAAGCAGGGAGCTACGGGACGACCCGAGAAGAAGCAGGGAGCCTCTCGGATACTGTGCACAAGCTGGCTGCGAGGCCACGGAACCAGCAGAAGCAGCAGCGCCGGTGGAACCAATCAAAGGCCACAACAGCTTACACGCCCACTCACACGCCAGATCCTTGTACGCACTGCGGGAAAGCTGACCACGAGTCACGCGATTCCCGATGCCCAGCCCTTGAGAGGGAGTGCCGAATCTGTGGAAAACGAGGGCACTATGCCAAGCAGTGTCAGTCAAAGGTCAACAAATTACCTAAGCACGGTCGACAAAATCAGCTGATGGAGCATGACACTCAAGGCGACTCTATGGAAGATTTTGGAATGCTTGGTACTCTAAGCAGCCCAAGCAACAGTTGTTTTTGGGTTTATCCTATTGTGAAGGGAGTTGAGTGCCAAATGGAACTCAACACGGGGGCTGCGTATACAGTAATGCCTGCCCCACAATTCCATCGACTTTTTGGCAGCATGAAGTTGCACCCAACGCCATTGAAGATGATGACCTTCACCGGCAACATCATTGTGCCAGAAAGTATTGCGGAAGTGCCTGTGGAATTAGGGGGCATCAAGAGAGAGAAGATGCAGCTCTACGTCGTACCATCAGGCAACCGGGCGTTCTTTGGAAGAGACTGGCTCAAATTCTTCCACGGAAATTTCGCAGAATGGGTTAACGCAATGCAGCCGACACTCAGTCTGCCGGAGATTAAGGAAAAATACAAAAAACTGTTTACTTCTGGCTTGGGACGCTTGGGTAGACCCAAGACCAAGTTGACCATCGAAGAGGCGTTGCCTAAGTTTTGCAAGGCGAGGAGTGTTCCATACTCCATGAAGGATCAAGTGGAGAAAGAACTGGGTGCAATGGAAGCAAGTGGCGTCATCTCGTGAGTCAAGTCGAGTGAATGGGCATCTTCCATTGTTCCAGTAGTGAAAGAATCCGGTGCTCTACGCATATGTGGTGATTTCAAGATCACTCTTAACCCTGTACTCAAGGACTTCAAGTACCCACTGCCGAAAATTGAAGACATCTTTGCAAACCTGGCAGGGGGACAGCATTTCACTAAATTGGACCTCAAGCAGGCATACCTCCAGATGGAGGTAGAAGAAACGTCCCGAAAGTACTTGACCATCAATACTACTAAAGGACTCTATCGGTTCTACCGATTACTTTTTGGGATAAAGACTGCTCCCTCACTTTGGCAGAAGACAATCAATGAAATTCTGCAAGGGATCGCTGGTGTCCAAGTCTTACTCGACGACATCATCATCACGGGAAAATCTGAGGCAGAACACCTCCAGTGGCTGGAGTTAGTGTTAGGGAAGCTGCAGGCCAAGGGATTGAAGCTGAATTCAGACAAGTGCAAGTTCTTCGCGTCCAGCGTCACATGCTGTGGCCATGTCATCGACAAGAAGGGACTCCACAAGATGCCAGAAAAGATATCAGCCATCACGAAAACACCAAGGCCGGTGAATGTGTCGCAACTTTGCTCGTATCTCGGCCTAGTGAATTATTACCATAGATTCCTGCCAAACCTCTCGACACTCTTACGACCATTGAATCAACTGCTGGAGAAGGACCACGCCTGGAAATGGACAAGAGAATGCAATGATGCATTTCAAAAATCAAAGAAATTGATTACATCGGACATGGTCCTGGCCCATTACAGCGTCGATCTGCCGGTAACTCTCGCAGGCAATGCTTCACCATACGGCATTGGCTGTGTCATCTCCCACGTATTCCCGGATGGCAAAAAGCGTCCAATCGCATTTGCATCGAGGTCACTGAACCAAGCAGAGAAGAATTATGCACAAATAGACAAGAAGGCTTTGGCCCTGATCTGGGGGTGAAAAAGTTTCACCATTACATTTATGGTCGAAAGTTCATGCTGATCACCGATCACCAACCCCTGAAGTCGATCCTGTGTCCATCAAAGGGGGTTTCAGCAACCACAGCAGCTCGACAGCAGCGTTATGCGCTGATCCTGGCAGCGTATGATTACGACATCAAATACAGAAAATCAGCTGACCACGCCAATGCGGATGGCCTGTCACGTCTTCCACTAAAGCAGCTAGCGGACGTTGTAGCCCTAGATTGTGTGGATGTATTCCACATCAACCAAATTGATATTTTGCCTGTAACACATGAGGAAATCCGTGAAGCGACCCGTAGGGAACCTGTCTTAGCAAAAGCAGTGGAGGCAATGAAGTACGGGTGACCAGAAACTTTGGCAGAAAACCTGAAGGTTTACTACAACAAGAGGAATGAAATGTCTGTGAGCCAGGATTGCCTGATGTGGGGCCTGAGCGTCATTGTCCCTACCAAGCTTCGTGAGAGGATTCTTCAGGATCTACATGCTGGTCATCTTGGCATGGCCAAGATGAAAGGATTGGCCAGAAGTTACTGTTGGTGGCCAAACATCGACAAAGAAGTGGAGGAAATGGCCAACAAATGTGTGAGCTGCACGGGAACATTGAAATCGCCGCCAAAGTTGAGCAACCATCCATGGGAATGGTCGTCCCAGCCGTGGACTCGGATACACGTCGACTTCATGGGACCATGGCATGGGAAAATGTTCCTCGTAATGGCTGATGCCTACTCAAAATGGCCAGAAACTTTCCTCATGTCATCCACACGCACGACTGCAACCATTTAAGTCCTACGCCGTACATATCGGCGGCGGCTCCGGGGTCTAGTTCAAAATGACCAGAGGTCCTCTTAAATCTTCTTTTATTAGCATTGGAATTGTTATGAAGTATATAATCTATTTAAGTTCTTATTAAATGAAAATGATCATGAATCAATTGGTGTTGTGCGTTAAAAACTTCAAATAAACTTTGTTAAAGATTGGCAGCAATAAAATGAATCATGTCATTCAATTAAATGAATGACATGATTTTTCAAATCAATCAAACTGCCAATGCATGAAAAGTGTATTTGTTACCTCAAACAAACTAGTTGATCTCAAAAATCCCATCAGTGTGTTCGATGCCCAAATGGTTTGCAATACCGTACGCGTAAATATCTTTGCGGGGAATAATTGGCGCGTAATGCGCCAAACTCTATCACCATCGCGAATTTAATTCCTCGCAAATTTTAGTTTTAACACGGCAGGCCAAACTTCGAATGAGCTGTCTTAATTGCCAGCGATCGCAATGCATACAAGCCGCAGCGCTAAATGCCTATTTGTTTCTGCAGCTGCACAAGTCCTTGAAAGAAAATGTTCAAACCTTATTGGCCTACCACCGTCTTGTTGAAATATATTACCCAGTGATTATAATACGCTGTTCATATGTGATGTATTACAAAAACCGTCGATTGCGAACATTGTTATTCGCGAAATGTTAGCAAATAGGTCGATCGCCAATATTATTCCCGCAAAGATATTTACGCGTACGCCGTATGGTAACTGAAACTGAGACTTTGTCCTGCAGCAACGGGACCAGTGCTTGTAGTTGTTTGATTTCTGTGCGCACTTTCTCTGTGTATTCAGGGTTTAGGCAACAGCAACAGTCGAGTTTTTAGCTATTCGGCGTGAGTGTTTAGTGAGTATGAAATTCGTATTTTTATTGGTAATTTAATATTATTAACAGTAAATTCCACGCGACGGATCCTTTCAAAATTGGTCTCTTCCCATTCATAAATGCCAATAGAATCGATTTAGAGAGGTTCCGAAATGAACAGAGCCCTTCGTTCAAACCGTCAACATGTAGTTTTTGTGCTATCATAACGAATCGTCATAACGCTCCTGAAACTTCTATCGTGTGTTTATGTTTTTAAAAAGAAATACTTTGACTCTCATCTAAAGAGCCTTGTTATTGTAGACAAATAATATAAAGTTTTTGTCAACGGACAATTCATCGCCATGGGTCGCAAAAAGGTCCGCATCCGCTGTTTCTTGGGGATCATTCCACTAACACTCTCAATTTACCATATTATCGCTCAACGACATGCTCCATCGTTTATCACTTTATGATGATGATCTGATAATGTTTTAATAGCCTAGTAAGCTGGTTAGACTCAATTTTGTCAGTAGTTAAAAAATGTGTACTGTTCTTTGAATAAAATGCTGTCCTTGTGATTTCATTATTTAGTGTGGATTTCTCCAAATACATTTCCATGTAACATGTTTTATCTTACTTTTAATCCATAGCCTCTCCGTTTTCAATTTCACAGGGCAGAGCAGTGCGCAACTTGAAGCCAGACAATCGAGAAGAAGAACACAAAAAAGCGCCCCATTCGTTCATCTTTCACCGAGGAACAATTGGCAAAACTATGATGCATCTGGTCACAGACATGAGGAGAGTCATGGAACCATACACTGCATCAACTCTCAAAGTGTGATAATTTTTCTACAACAACTTCAGAACAATCTCATTTGATCTAAATATTATTAAATATTTCCAGATCAAGGCAAAGAATGTGCTCAAAGACTTTATTAACGTGGCAGGCCCATTGAATGTCTCACATTTCATGATCTTCAGCAAAACAAAAGATGCCGCATATTTACGGTTTATACGTTTACCTAGAGGTCCCACTTTGCTGTTTAAGGTATAGAGTTTGCATGAACCTTGAGAGATAATGCATGCTATGTTTTAGATTGAAGAGTACAGCTTGACACGGGATGTGCTTTCGGTGATGAAGAGACGTAGCGTTGAGTCAAAGCAGTTTAGTCACCACCCATTGCTTGTCATGAGCAACTTCAGTGGCGAGGGACTTCACCTGAAACTCATGGCCTCAATGTTCCAGAACATGTTTCCATCACTTAATGTTAACTCGGTATGTATTCATGTGAATTACCATTCCCTAGTCTTACCACTGTTCCCGAATTACTCAAGATATCAGTTTAAAAAAAAATCTGGAAATTTACTCTCATTTTTTTTCTTCCCCAGGTAAAGCTTGGTCAGCTGAGGAGGTGCGTACTTATGCACTACGATAAAGAAAACGACCTGATTGAATTCAGGCATTAGTGAGTTTGTCATCTCATATTATAACAATGATTATGAACTGCACGTTATTCAGCAATGTGAGGGCCGTTCCACTCGGCGTCAGTCGAGGAATCAAGAAAATCATCAAGAACAAAATTCCTGACATGTCAAAGTACAAAGACTTCAGCGAATTCCTCTTGAAATCCGGTGATTTATCTGAGAGCGAGGCTGAATTGGACGGACCACAGAACGAGGTTGAGATAACGCAAGAACGAACGGGGAGAGGGAATCTGAAGGGTAGCAAGAGTGCCATCAGGTATGCCATACATTGTTTGTTTTGTGCGGATTTGTATTGGTGATTGTTTGCAGATTGAGTGAAATTGGACCAAGAATGAAACTGAGACTGGTAAAAATTGAGGATGGAATCAACAAGGGAGAAGTTCTCTTTCATCGCTACGTGGAGAAATCCGCGGAAGATTTAGCGGCCATGAAGAAGGCTCACATTCAAAAGAAGTACGTGCATTATTTGGAAATGTTGTTTTGTAAATTTATCATCATTCTGTTCCTTGCAGGGAATTGAAACATCAGAGGAAATTGGCTCAAAACAAGAACGTGGAAAGGAAACTTAAAGAGAGAGATGAGAATAAAGAGAGATCGCTGGAAGGAATGAGAAGAAAGGGACAGATTCCTGCGGAAGAGGATGAGGATGACTCACCTAGAGGTACAGCTCACTCCATGTTAATGTACTATTTTTTTAATTGATTCTTTTTTTATTTATAGAATCTCCCGCTGAGTCTGAGAGTGAGGATGATGCTGCATACTACGAAAGAGAAGTTGGGCATAAACCGGAACCTGGTGCGAATATATGCTTTCCTTATTTAAATTTTTTATTAGAATACAGTATAAACTGCTCCCTATCCCATAAATTATTATGTAGTAAAACTCCACTAAGAGCACCACCCATGGCATTGACTTTGAAGTGGGGCTCTTAGAGGAGTAGACGTTGTGATTATCACTGACGGATGCCTTTTCATGTCATAAGGAACTTACATTATTTTTGTTCATGAATTCAGTTTCAGTATGGCGACGAACATTTTACAATGGCGTGAAAGCCTAAGACAAAATAAAGCCAGAATTAATACTCATTCTCTCAGCAGATCAAAATAGCCATCAGATTTTAAACTGTTTACTTGTCGTATTATATTCAAAGAATGAAATTTATGGGATGTAGGATTTTCTCTGATTTTCGATTTCTTCTCCAGAGCTTGGTTTAGGAGATCGTAAAAGGAAATCTGCCAATGTCAAAGGACCAAATGCTGCAAAGAAGCCGAAAGTTGCGTCAGGTGAAAGCAAATGGCAACAGAAGAAAGCGCGACAGCAGTTGCAAGTTCAGCAGACGAAGGAGAAGAAACAGAAAAAGGAAATGAGAACGGCAAACAAACGGAAAAAGGGACGCCCAGGGAAAGGACGGAAATAGACCCCGCCCCCCTCGTGAATAAAATTCAGCCTTCTATTTTCATCTTTCTGTATTTCATGAGATTTTTTTATTGTGTTAAAAAAAAAAAAAATGTTGTTTCACATTGGGAAGCGTGTACAACTGTACATATATCATTACGGTTCACTCATGAAAAGGTGATAAATGGCAATGCGAGTAAAATTGGTCGTGATGTGCATACCAAATTACACCAATTTTTCGGATATTAAGTATATGTATAAACCAGATCGACTTACCAACTTCTGAGTGTCGAAAAGTAGATACAACTTCCTGGTAAAACAATTGTCTGTTAAACTGATTCATAGTCTAGTACCTGTTTGCATAATTGGATGAACTGTTTTGATTGGGAAAATACTTTTAGCCGCAGCTGAATCGTGTGAGTGTCACCTTTTACTCTGGAGATGTTTCAGACAGGAATTCTCACTCCACATTTTAGGAAATGGGAGATTTTAAATATGTACGATTACTATAAAAGCATACATAATTCTTTAATAGGAATACAAGCAGGAATATAATTATAAATTTAGGTAAAAAGAGAAGCAACGCAGAAGTCATTGGAGTCCATGGAAAGAAAGGTAAATGTATTTTTTATTTGTATGAAAAGGTGGTCAATTGAGCCTGATACTGAAAAAAAAAAAAAAAAAAAAAAGGATGAGGAAAAAAAAAAACCTAAAAATTATGAGGCAATTTTGACAGCAGAAAAATACATCAAACTCATACTTGACAAAGAAACACAACTAGATCGCTGAAATACAAAAAAAAAATATGAAAAGAACAAAAAGAATGAAAACTTCGTAAATTAGCGATCCCTTTAAAAAAAAAATCTTGAAATGACTATATATAAGATACCGGGTGTTCCATTATTCCCTGCTAACCCCCGTGAAAGGGAATAAAGAGGACTAGCAGAGAAGATGGCGCCGCCACGACCTGACAACGATGATGAGTGATGATGAAAAAGATATAAATACAGTGCTTGACACAGGAGAAGGAGGAGGAGGGGGAGGGAACACAGGCACACAGCAGTGAAGAACACCCAGACACAACATCATTCACCTATGGACAATGCTCCTTACTTCTTCAATTATATATATATAAAAAAGATTTAAATTCCAACGTTAAGCACAATGGCCTCCCAGTCAGTCCATAAGCTCCTGCTCAAGAAATTGGGACACGGAATTTAAAAAAAAAAAAAAAAAAAAAAAAAAAAAAAATAAGAAGTAATAAGAATTTGAACACAGGTCACTGAAATGAGGTCTTCATGTTCTCATTTGCTGAAGTGCATGCAAACGCAATCAGATATCTAATAAACAAAAGAGAGAGAGAGAGAGAGGAGGGAAAGGAGAAGGTAGAGTGAATGTGAATAAGAGCAGTTGAAACCCCTCTTCCGTCAATGTCCACTTCTTTTAATGTTATGTGTATTTTTTTAGTTATTTTTTTTTTTCAAAGAGTTTTTAAATTTCATATTATGTTTCTCCCAAGGTCAGCGAGCGTGCATCACATTGCAAACTTAGCGGTCCATTCCTTTGCTAGAGCATCATATCGATCGCGGTCTGTTTTGTAAATTCGGGCGATTTCGGGCACTAGAGGATCTTCTGGATTTGGGTCAGTCAACAATGATGCAATTGACAAGAGAACTGAGAAGGCCAAGAAAACAGTGTCAGTTAAACTGAGAAGAAAAAGCCGTACGGCAACACACCTTTGCTGATTGTTAGGGCTGGCGACCACTGTGCTCTCAATATGTCAAGACAAATACTTCCATTGCTGTTTATATTCGGATGGTAGATTCGTGTCGTGAAAGACACCTGGCACATACAATAAACATATATAGTACGGCAGGAAGCGCCAGTAAATAATTACAAACCTTTGGTGGCTTAAAGGGATAATCTGTTGGGAAATGAATAGTGAGGAAGAACACACCTCCATGGTACACCGTATCTTGCTGCAAGAGAAATATACATTCATCAACCGTGAACATCTGAGAAGTAGAAAGAAGGTTGTCGCGCAATCGGCCCAACTGAATATAATGCATGGGGAATATTTACTTCCCCTGGAGATGTCAATTTGTACAACAAATGCTTCCCTGATCCAAATGCCATCCATCAATCTCCCATTCTCCAGCATCAATAAAGAGTCGAGACACAATGCATTTCCTCTTATCCAATGATATTCCCAAGAAGGACATTGAGGCTTTTGGCTGATTTCAGCAAATGCTTGGCATATTGCAAAAATTGTCCTATTCAATTTGCGATGACAACTTTGCAAGGTTAGTGCAACTATGATGGGAAATCAGTGATTCTCACCAACACTCAAATTATTCCAAAACGACCAATTTTGCACAGCGACCCAGAAGTCTATAGAATAGATCATATATTGGCACTCAATAGTAGTATCATCTATAGACACATGGGTTCAATTGCAAGTTACATTTCAGCAACAATAGGTAGATCAGTATGAAAATAAAAATTAATACAAGAAATATTTTAGCCTTCATTATGCTAATGAACTTCTGGTGCTGCGTGAATCTGTAATAATAATGAAAGGTTGTTACTTCTGATCATGTATTCCCCTTCCTATCACAAATAGATGCTTTAACATGGCACAGCCATTCTATTTATGCTATTCATGCATATTCGGCAGAGCCAAGCTTACCGGTCCCATGATTGTGGCTTGCCAGTGGAATACTGCACATGAAAGAAACACAATAATCAGTCAGAATTGACCTCAGAAGAAAATAAAAATAAACTCACAATCTTCGCCTACTGGTCCAGCTGAGCATCCTGAAGGGGGGTCTTTCGACATGTCTTGTAATTCCTGAAAAAAAAAAAAAAAAAAAAAAAATCAAGTTTTAAACTCATTATAAGTTCCAAAGTAAAATATGATGTACTAAATAACAGGACCATGATCAATCGCCATGTGCATAACTAGGTCAGTCGCTCAATTCACATCAAGCAGCTGAGGTCAATGACCCAAGGGGAGTGTCCCCAATGAGAACAGAGCTCCTCAGGTCATGACCTCCTGTGAGCCAGAAATACGAGCATCGCGGCGCACACCAACTCAAGTTCAAAGCTCAGATGTTAATGATCAATACTACAGTTGGAACTGCTGCGTAAAAGGTGACTACTAACTAATAACCATAAGATGGTTATAACTTTTAGGTCTATTTATAAAAGTGTAACTAGAATAGGAGGTGATGTGATCAGTCAGAATTGAAGTCATATTTAAGGGGAACAATTTGTTGAATGTCTAGGTGCCAGATCAGAACAGCTCAATTGAAACTGACATGCTGGTGCTTTATAAATATGCTCCCCCTAAATTCAAAGCTAATGTGATTCCCCGCGAGTAGGCGCTTTAACATGGCACAGTCAATCTAGTAATTCCAGGGTTATAAGACATTAGTCACAGCACAGTTAAGTCACCGTATTCAGGTTCAATGCGTACAAAAATTAGGCAGTTAATAGAAATCCTAAAAAAAGGCTTGATATATAAGTAATATAACACTTGAAGTTATGATGAAGAGCTAGATTGCTAGCATTGAGGATGTATATACTATTTTTCTGCTTAGAGCGGTACTCATGGTATACAATGTCACTGTGTGAACGTTCACCTTCTTGTGAAGATGAGTTAGCACAAGGCTCAGTTCTTGACCCAACACTGCTTAATAGGGTCAAGGAGGTGTCCAGTAAAGATTGGACACACCACAGTCAGGACTGGCAATCATTTTGTGAACAGATGCTTGTAAATATCAGGCTTCAGCCAGGCCAAGAACCGCAGATGAAGCCGAAATCTAACCACCGAGGAAATCCTTACTACAAAGGTGTTCACAATTTCCATATTCTGAGTCTGCAGATAGAAAAATGACTTATGCTGAGGCAAAATCCCATGAGAAAAATAAGCAAGCACCAGCCGAACATCAATGGGCTGTCATACCATAAGCCTGTTTAGGTTTTTCCTGCTCTTAACACGGAGAAACCGCACTATCGATTATAAACAGTGAACAATTGACAGTAATGAAATAACAAAGGGCAACTGCGCCTCCTACACGTCTTTCAATTAATGCAATAGAAGAGAGGAAGTCATGAGAGGGAGGGAACACAGTGTCAGCAATCAGCAATCAGCAATTCAAGACGCCCTCAAGGTATGCGTAGGGGTTAAATTAATATCCAGTCACATAAAAAGAAGGGCTTATGTCATTAATGGCGGAGGTTCCTTATCAATGGTGATAAAGGATTGGGTCAATGCATATTCTTATGACAAGCCTGAGAGATGCTGGAGGACAGGCTTACGTTTCTTATTAGGGAACGGGGAGATTTTGGAACACGTTAGGGAAGAACATGTCAATGACAGGCCCAGGGTTCCATGAAGAGTGGTCAGAGCAGAAAGGAGGTGGGTAGCACTTATTAAAGCAATGACCATACATAAATAGATAGCCACCTGAAAGCGTTTAGTGTTATGGAAGATTAACAGATTAAGATCAAAGAAGATTTCATTGATTCCCTGTGTATAATCATGAGGCTGTTAAATTGATCTGTATTTGTAGCACCTAATTATTCTCGCCTCCATACATGCCAAGGGCAGCAGCTATTATTCTGATGCAAGTGTAATTGTATTATTTGAAGCCCTATTATTGGAGGGATATGTATTATGTAACACTTTCAGGTGAATCATTGATGATCCAATGTGGGGTGAGTTTTTACATGCCACTTGTTCACGTATATCCACCACGTGAGATGGGATGAGATCTCACAAGCCCCATTGATCAGTTAGTATGCTATAGTATTGTTGCCAAGATAAACAGATAACATTTATGACATTTGCATGATCAAAGCTGAACCAGAGCCTGGTTTTTAGCGTATACAATGAAATGTGTCCGTGGTTTTAACAAGAGTCCATGGTTCAAACTGTACGAATATAAAAGGTTTAAAAAAAACAAAAAAACAAAAAAGCACTTCTTTGGGGGCCTTAGTAGTAACTTAGTATAATCTTAGTTAATCCTGATGACATTCTGCCAATCTGTATCAGTGTATTAGTGTATGTAAATCAGAATTGGCAATGCAATCATCCAATGATTTAAACATAACACTCAGTGGAAAATCAGTCAATTCGGAGGCGTTTAGCTATTTCAAATTCATCCTGGTCATTATACCAAATAAATGCTGAATCAAATAGTCATTGAATGACAATAAATAATGAATATTAAATGTCACTAATTGAGTATTGAGATAAGAGCATCAGCTACAAAGCTGGACTAATGAAAGCGAATCGAATGAGGGATATACACGCACTGGTGATTTAACGATGTAGCCCAAAACACACTAACCCATCACAGGGGAAGGGAAAATGCGAGGAAGAGGATGACAGATCAGGGAACAGGGACCGTCAACTGAGTATCTGCGCACAGATACTGACACGGAAACGGCAAATACACCCTCTAATATCACCCTGACACGATTGTGAAGCATACTGGATCACCACCATTGGATCCTATACCTTATTTATCCTTTTGAGCGCCATTTTTGATGGGTGTGTTGAGAATTTTTGAGTTGGTATTTGACAGTGTTTCCAGCGACTTCACTGGTTTACTTCATCGAAAATGGCGGATATAAGTGAGGACAAGGAGGTTGTGATGCGGCTGCGCAGGGATCTGACTCATTGTTTTGATTTTTATTCTGACGATTCCTATATTTCCCTGTAGAATGTGCTGAGAATAAATTTTATAATTCTAGTCGAAGTATCTCTCACACGTCAAAAAAGTTATTCTACAAGCTTTATTTCATCAATTTGACAAAGAACTACTTTCTTATGAGACGGGGCTGCCGCGACACAGTGCAGAACGTGTGTTAACAATCTACGTCATCATGGAAATTCCCCTCCAATGGGGATTCCCTTATCTGCTTCCCGCCAAGAATATCCTTGCACGCGGATGTAAATTTGATTTAAATGTATAAATATTTGATTTATTTTGTAATTCAAACAGTAATGGGATATTTCATGTTTACCCGATTGTATTGAATGCAATTAGTTCAATTCTTCGAGAGGTAATGCAACAGGGAAGAAAATCTTAATTGGGATGTTCAGATGATAAGCTGGGGCGAACGTTGTTTAATCACCTTTTTATATATTTATTCGTGCTCATTTTGAAAGACCCCCCTCCTCGCAAACCTCGACAAGGACTAATATATAATATTGAACTGATTAAGGGATATTGACACGTGCGCTTTCTCCCCAAAGGAATCGAGAAGATGATCAAAAAATGATTCTCAATAATTATCAGTACTGATAGTGCTGTTGTTGTTGTTTTTTGTTGTTGTTGTTTTTGTTTTTTGTTTTTGTTTTTGTTTTTTTGTTTTTTGTTTTTTGTTTTTGTTTGTTTGTTTGTTTGTTTTTTTTTAATTTTTTTTTTAATTTTTTTTTTATTAATTTTCGTTACAGGGCCTACTCACTGTAGTATTTAATTGAAATATTGCGTTGCGTCTTCTTATGCATGATATAAATCTTCACTATAATTGAGAGATGCTTAGATATAGATCTCTGGCACCCTACCTTTCATTTCGCCCATTTCCCTTTCCCTCAGCCATCTGCAGACCTCATTTATGCAGAGTGCTCAACTTCTTTGTAATCCTCATTCATTATAACACCGATATTCTCAACAAATTTGCGATGATTAATGTCGTATGTAATTATTGTGCATCAAATAACCTTTTGCGACTTCGAAACCTCCCAACTTTTCAATTTCATTCACACGTTGTTGCCATCCATGGTAACGAGTGACACATTTTTTATCGCGCGTTTTGTCCCTGAGCGGCATTCTGACGGAAATCTTCCTTTGTGATAAATTGAATCTTGTTTGAATACACGTGCATGTAGTCATGTACACACGTGATCCTGTTGAAACTAGAAACAGGGTTACGTCATTTACGTCAAAGGAGCAAAGGAGAGCTTTAGACCTTCTTTGAATGAAACCAGTGAACAACGGCAGTCATTTATTATGTAATCAACGCATTCAGCATGATCCTCGGTTATATATGTACTATTTATTGTAATCATGCATCACTGTTTTGCCATTGCCTTCTATTCATCATTTGCTCATTGCATTCTATTTATAATTTCCTCTGTTAAGCAGTTCATTCGCATTCTGTATATAAGTCTACACTGCAATTAAATCGTTAGCATTTGAATTGAACCTCTTCTTCTTTCTCAACTTGAACATGGCGACCCCGACTTTCAACGCGTTCTGAGGATCGTCTGTGCCTGAAGATAACGACGACCATCAACGAATCATGGACAACTGCGTCTACGTGCCGCAAACGAAGGTGGACTGGCGGTCAAACAACGCATACTCACAGTTTCAACTATGGCAGAAGGAGGTCACAAGGATCATCCAAGGACCCCTAGCGTCCAAAAGCAATGCAGTGAAGATAAACCATATCTTCATTTGGGCAGGTGCTCATGCAGAGTCCCTGATTGAGGCCAGGCAACGGGAGCAACCCAACCTAGATGTTTCCACACCAAGCGCCCTCCTCGAGGAACTATCCCGTTGTGTCACACACGAAACGTTGTATAGGGAAGCAAGGGAGGAATTCTACAACATTGCGCAGCTACCAACGGAAAACACCGCAACGTACTTTGCTCGACTCAGCGACATATACAAACAAGCCCAATTCCCGGACGACACAAACTTTCTAATCACTGATAAGCTGATCCATGGCTG
>KB303150.1:134339-194810 GCA_000328365.1 Capitella teleta
TTAGACAAGCCATACCAAGTATTTATTTCTCTTGTCTTTGTGTGATTTTTACACTGCGATCTGTTTCGTAACACTTCCTCAGAAATGCGTAGCACCATTGGAAAGCATTGGGATCTTTAACATGGAGTAGATAGACAACTTTTGACCCACTCTGTGTACACAAAATAGTGAAACACGTACATAAAACCCTGTACATTGTATGACGTACAACCGTAGAAATATATAATGCGTAATTGCTAGGAGTGGTAACACAATAATTCAAATAATTACAGGTAAACGATTTTATGTGAAGATGTGCGATTATTTTCCATTCGTTGTTGTACGTTGCTTGTACAACATCCTGAATTACGTATATGTAACAACACTAGTATACCATATAGATACACTAGTAGTCTAGTATATAAAATTACTACATATAAATGAAATCAAAATTGCATATAAATAATTAAATATTTTCACGTATCAATTGTTCTCGTCTCAAACGCGAAATAAATGCACACACATTGCACCGTATATTGAGCACATGAACTGGCAGTACATACATTGAATACTCACCTCTTTGTCCAACTGTTGCCTTGGTAACAAGGGGGTGCTTTCCACTCTGGCTGCTTTGGGCCATTTGGTAGTCCGTCCCCAAAGTCATACGGCTCAACACCTGCCAATTACTTGGCTTCTGTAGATGTGGCAATATCTGGCAGCATCGTGAAATCATGTTGCGATGTGTGTCTGCTGGCGAGCAGGCTAACTCCATTCGATGGATAATGCTTTGATGCTTTGAGCTTTTCGTAGGCTTCTTCCTTTAGCTTCAAGTCCTCGTGTGTGGCCCATGCAGCAGGACCCATGCACACAAACATGACGTATCTCCAGCGTGGGTTATCTCGTTCAACCTTGGGTGGAGCTCCTGCGTGAACAGTCCTTGAATCTCATACGATCATGCCTCCCTTGGCACATGACACACGACGGATCTTGCAGCCCTTCTTCTTGAACCAATCGATGTTTCCTTTGTTTAATTTACGGGATTCGCTTCTTTTATGTTCTGGAATCATGTTGAAGAATTCTGAATGAAATTGGTGTGATTTTTCGATGGCCATGAAACAATAATCGTCCTCTTCGGCGTCTTCTAAATGCAGTGCTCCTTGGTAGCTGTGAAGACCAACTCTGGATTTACCTTGGTCGTGGTGCAATCCCGTGTAGTCCCCTTCCTTCCAGAACTCTCCGCTGCCCTGCAGTTCAGGTGGCTGTGCCAGTGCTATGCCATCGGTGCTCGTCAGCAGTTTTTCCGTGCCCCACAAACCCGCGAACACTGGTTTTGCGGCTAAACGAGCACTCCACGCCGCAGGACAATGTGCGATGTTGTACTTGTGGATGATGCTGCTGAACTGATCTGGAAAGCCTCCCTGGAAACCATCAATTCATTTGTGCAGCTCTGCCATGTGGAGATCTCATTGATCTGCAGACATGACACCAGGAATCACAGCCACTCCATTCTCGTCCAGCTCTCGCAAAGTGTCGGCGTATCTGGAATAATTCGTGATTTTAATCATAATCATGTTTGCGATATACAATTATAGACATGTCTCCTCTATGTGAAGTACGCTGTGTGCAGGGTAGCGTCGCTCTCAACAATTCTTCCATTGATAAAGTAATAGCCAACTACACACGGGTTGGTATAACTTTATTATATACACGTAAGTAACTTTATATAGTAAATAATAATATAACTAATAATTTATTATGTACAATATCGAGTATAGCTAGTATATCATAATTTGCACTTACTTTCCGCAGAATCTTCCGTCAACAGAAGCCATGATTCGAACTCTTATACTTTCATAACTCATGAGAAGTAATCATGTCTTTATATATAAGCTCTGTGTCAGAATTGCTGACTTGCAATTTCAGCTTAGAACAGCCGAATCGGGCATTTGTGAGAATGTTTGCGAAAGGTGCCGTGAAAGCTCAATTGCGGCTGTAGGTGTATTGCGCCATGCGAGGTTGTGAAATCATTCGACTTCTCGATCGATTAATTGTGCAAGCAAGCAGCAATTATAGGAAGTCAGGATTCAAGAACCGCCAACAGGTGCAGATTAGTGATCACAGGCAGCGTCACCTCAAGATCACTTATATTTAGACAAATTACATCTCCCAATAAAAGAACGACAAAGAAAATTGAATGTGTATAATAATAGTCTAATCGAATAATCAAAGTATATGTCAACCCCTCCAGCCACGTTATACATGTACAATTGCCAGTTCATATATTTGCTGAGGTGAACATGTATACAGTGGTGTCGGGGCCATTTGTTTAGTTATATCCACGATTATTATTATTATCGTAAGGAAGTATCGTAAGGATTATTATTATCGTGGCTATTGATGGCTAAAGCCAGGATTTTGTTTTCTTCTCTTTTTGTACGTGGATGTTTGCGTATAATCTTAAACTCTGGCTACAAGACTCCGAAGCCAGCCAGCCGATTGAGTTGTGGCTGGCTGAGATATGTGCATTAATAAATGTATGGGGTTTGTGTGTGTTAAAATACGTCTAGCTATATGTATAAGAAAATATTATTATTATCTTATCGCGCGGCTAAAGCCAAGCTGGGTTCTTGACAGACTAGCTTTTACCTATGGCGAATTTGGGATCCCTGGTTCCAGTTCACCTGAGCTTGATTTCCCTTTGATTAGTCAGATCAAGCAGGGGGCTGAGGGGAAGCTAGGAGACGTCTCAATGAAGGTGTAGCATAGCATGGTAACCGCCACTACGACCTTATGCAGGGAAGGGTCGGTCCACACCCTAGAATAAGGGAGCTCACCAAATAAAGTGTCTGTAGTATTATTCCACCATTGACGCCCTTACCATGGCTCGTGTCTGCTACAAAGTACTCGCAGATACTTTTGGTAGAAGTTCCCTCCCCCGCCCATTTTTCCTCTCATTTTCCCCGGATTTAATTTGATTAAACTGATAAAATAACTACTGCATCATAGAGTCATTTATTTCACATAATTATACAGAGATTACGGAGAATACAGTAATCATAAGTCTCAGCCTAGGATCAATGTGATGCTTGCTGTTGTGTACATGCACATGGTGGTGCTCCAAAGCTGGGCAACCCCCACAAAAAAAAAAAAAAAGAAAAAAAAAAAAAAAGACAATCGCCAATTATTACCAACATAATAGAACATGACGATAGATAATTCAACATGTGAAGAAGAAATTGAGAAATGTTTACCATTAAGAATTCTACAAAGGGAAGACAGGCATTTATTTCTTCCTCATCTTGTCCTTTGTGACAACGAGATATTTGCTGGTTTCATCTTAATATATGTATAGATATTTTTTTTTTTTTAGAACTATCGTTTCTAAATAAAATAATAAATTATGTTGCACTTTCACTCTCTGAATTCGCCATCACACCCTTGGTGCTTGGTTTGAAAGGTACGTAGCATATACATAGACAGTTAATTTACTTTGTGAAATTCTATAAAATCATGGCGTTTTTTTCCTACCAAAATCTTTCGAAAGAAATTCGGCTGACCGATGGATTTTCGGCGGCGACTGAGTCAATTGTTTTTTTTCGGCGAATCAGTAAAATTCCGGCGGCGGCGCGGCTCAGATATTTTTCGGCTGGCTAGTCGGCATCCCCCCCGGCTGGCTTCGGTGTCTATACTTACTACATGCATGTGCAATCTTACATACTATCCATAGTAATCTCGGTTTTATTTCATTGAACCTCATCAAATCCCATGTTAATTAACTAATTATTATTTAACATTATCCCATACATCGCGCTCGGTAGTCCTCGATCGAGTAAATCAAAGGATATTGTTTCTGGTGAAACATAATATTATCTGCTCATTGATCAAATGACGTAAAATCAAGTAAGTGATACGTTTTGTATACAGTGTTTTCGATATCGACACCCGTTGACGTTTTGTTATGACATTATTAAACGAAATGCATGTACATGTAATAAAATGGTGTTTCGAAGTTATTTTCGCAATTAGGATCAGTATCGGCATGCTGTGATGTGATACTTATCAGATATTTGATTCGGTTTGACATTTATTTGTTATATATATATATATAAGCTGTATTAGGCTACATGTATATAACCTAAATTACTATACTATATTGGAAAATGAATTTCAACTAATTAATGTTCACACTCAAACGTTTATTCAATTAATTATCAAAGTGAAAGACCTGTTGGTATCTGCATAAATTGCCAAAAATATAATACACGTATACACATGCATGAGTATACTTGAAAATGAAAGACATTGAGCAAGTTGAAAGACATTTACACGAAATTAAAATCCCGAGCGAGTACGCTTGGTCACAAATAGAAAAGAAAACTTTTAAACATTTCCTGTTTGCCAGAGAAAACATAAAAAAGGGAACGTGATAAAGCAATCGAGGGCCGTTTGGAATTTTTTGTGTAAATCGAGGCATGAAAGGTTTTTAAAACTCTGAGACATGTAAAGCTCACCAAGTGTTCTAAAACAATCTAAAGCTTTTTCTTGCAATTTCCCTGAATCCAAGAGTCTTGATTGGACAATAAAAATAAAGTTCATTACAGTATGTTAGTGCAAACCGACAGTATCGGATGTTACGCTCAGCATGTGTCGGTTGTGGAATAAGCCGCTCCGACAGAGAACTTCTTGTTGATGCTGAGAGTTGAGAAAGGCACGGCATTCGTGGATCCCTTGTAGAAATGGGGCGCGACGATGCCCTGTGCATCGTCAGTGGCTCCAATGGTAGGAATTCCTGAGAAGTCAGCGAAGCCGAAATAGTCTCCAGCCTGCACCATCATGCAAGAATCGACGTTGATCTGAAATGAAGAAGATTCGTATGGAACACCATTCTAGAATGTTTGATTCTCACCGTCTGTGACGTCATAGTGACATCGGGGCTGGCTTGCTGGTTGTACTTCAGTACAAAGGAGCCATTTTCATAACGCCAGATTTGGAAGTAGACGGTGCTGATGTTGTGGAAGTAACCGAAGAAATTGGTCAGCTTAGCATCCACCGGGAAAGTTTCCGGAAGGAGGATAACATTGTAGGCTGTCATGTCTTCTGGGAGACCGGGCTCCGGAGAGTTTCCGATGTAAACTGAAGAAACATGGATTCTGATGCTGTCAAGTACTGCTGCGATTTCTTGCTCTTACCTAGTTCATTATCTGCATCACCGCATTTGGAGCAGGACTTGTAGCAATTTGTGTACAAGTAAGTTGGTCTGGCTCCACACTCTCCAATCATGGACCAATAGTCACAGTCAGCATCAGCATCTCCAGTGTTCAAGCAATCTAGATGAAAGAGAATGGGTTGATCACACAATAAAAATATAATGGATGATGACATACCGTAGACCTTGGTGTTGCCGGCACAGCCTGAGGTGGTCTTCCAGCATTCGGTTGTCATGTATTCTGGTCGTGTAGATATCAGGCCAACCGCAGCCCAGTGTTCGCAAGTCTGATCATCATTCTTGTTGGTGCACTCTGCATGTAACACTTGGGGTATTTTTCTAGAACATTACCATACACTGTCAAACCTTTAGGCCCATCGCATTGCATGCAAGATTTCCAGCATTTCTGGTGCATCCAGACAACATTCTTCCAACACTCGCCAATTGAAGCCCAATAATCGCAAACATCGTCATCATGCACATTCACGCAAACTACAAACAACATAATATGCACAGTCGGGATGTTTAGCTCGTGTTCACCATACCTGGATCTTTCTTGCAACCCAAGCACGATTTCATGCAGTTGGGAATCATGAATCCCTGGTTGAATCCGCATTCACCGAAAGCGGCCCACTTGTCACATTGGTCGGTATCGAATCGGTTCTTGCACCTTGAATGCGCAACATGTTATGATATTGCACATGGATGGATCTGAGGGATCTCACTCAACAACATCGGTCTGATCAGCTTCACAGTGGAAGCAATCTCTGGTGCAGTTGGGAAACATCCAATTGGTGTTGGTCAAGCATTCGCCTTGGGTACCCCATAATCCACAATTGGCATCGTGTACAGGTTTGTTTTTGCAATCTGTGTATAAGACATTGTGTGATATTGAAGTGCCATCAGCTGGATATCATACCAGTCTTGCTGTTAAGACCCAAGCATGATCCCTTGCAGTACGCAAACATCCAGACGGGGTTTTTATCACATTCTCCGGCTTTGGTCCACTCATTGCACTGGGTATCATTGAACCAACGGTTTTCACTGGCTGTGGAAGAGTGACATGAGGAGCGGCGTGATTCCACAATGGACTTACTTGGAGGTTCCGATTGGCATTTGGTGCACGCTTTGCGGCAGTTCACTTTCATCCAATCTGGGTTAGCTTCACACTCTCCTTCCATGGCTTGAATCTCACAGTAAATGTCATCTTCGTCATTTGTGCACTCTGTGATTACCAAGGAGTGTCATATACATTATTTCGTGTTAATCAATCAATACCTTCACAAGTATACGTTGCGCTGAGGTATTTACGGGAATTTGGGCATGGGTCGCCGAAAAGATCAGTTGAAGCTTCCAACTCACAATCTCTCTTGCCTATAAACACAGGTGCAATTTTGTAGCTCTTTGTCATATTATTGGTCTTGCCCTACCATCACAAAGGAAACTGAAGATTGTGGAAGGGAAATCTGCACTGCAGTTGTTTGTGGGAACTCCATCAACACTTGGGCAGGTTGTGTTCAAGTTGCCTCTTCCAAAGAATGCACCCTGAGTGCTGATCACTTGGTTTTCGGGGCAGGTCAAAGGAAGTCTTCCTGAATCCTGGCACACCAGGGCATCGTAGTACTTCCCTGTAATGATATCAATATTGAACTTCCATCTGATATCCCATTTAAATAGTGCACGCACGCCTGCATGAGTATTCCACCACCAAGTACATGGCGGTTCTGCTCTCACAAGGATCGCCAAACTCGTTGATGCTAGCGTAGAGATTGCAGGAGTTGACACCATCGCACTTGCTGATGACAGTATCAAGAGCACCGGATCCAGAACTGAAGGAAATGTATGAAATGTCACTACATGCATGTGATTGCAGGTGATTGATATTTATCTTATTAGGTATGTATAATGGCTGCTTAACCAATTGCACAATTGACTCACTTGCACATATTGGTGACATTCTTGGTGGTTTCGTTGCAGGTGAATTCGTTATCTCTTCCCCACTGAGCGTACTCTACGTAGATGTAGGTGTCGATTGGACAAACGAAGGTAGCTCTGCTTCCCTCGCAAATAAGGTTGCGAGTTCGAGTCCCGGAAGAACCTGATGAAAAAAGTTACCATCAGCTTCAAATATCGTGTACAGTTTTGTGTTTTACTACTGTTTCTCCAGAATACAATGTACTCACAAATTGTCTAGTCTCTCATTGAATAATGGACCATAATTTTATTACCGACTGAAATAATTGGTACCAGGTCTTGCATGGACTTACCAGGAAGGTCGTGCGATACTTCTGTGACGGTATCAGCCGGTGCTGCATTGGCGTCTGCTGGAGCTTCGGTTGTTGTTGTTGTCGGGGCTTCGGTTGTTGTTGTTGTCGTCGGGGCTTTTGTTGTTGTTGTTGTGGTGGTGGTTGAGGTGGCTGATACTGCGTTTTGCGACCCTGGAGCACTTCCAGGGGCTGCTCCTCTTGCTGCTCCCAGCACTGCTCTCACCGGGACTGCTTTCGCGCCTCCCGGTGGATCTGAAATCCAGATGCTGGGATGTCGTACATTTACACCAAATATTATTTATATTTCACTTAATAACGTACATATGGTCATAGTGTAATTCAGTTAAAATACTATGTGCATGTTTATGAGTCGTTGTAAAATGTAAATACAAGAATTCAGCCAAAGCTATTTGGTAATAAAAAGTATGCAATGTTTTGAGTATGGTATGCATCCGAATGGGTACCCCTGCATGCACCATTAAACACAGTCATTGAAATTCTTTTAACGATCAGCCCTCAAAGTCATTCCATTCAACCGCAACTAGAGCGGCAGGCCTATTCGCCAGAATGAGGTCTGGCCAAACCAGTTTATCGCATATTTTTTTCCTTCTCGTGCACGAAACCATGCACCACTGATTTGACCGACGAATTTTCTTCCTTGTGTAGGAGTTGAGGAATTCTGAGTACATACATCAGTTCACACTTTGTTGGTGTCAAAAATAGTCTTTTCAACAATGCATTATTTATAACATGTTGTTTTAGTTGTTCTATTATTATTATTTGTTACCTTCTTCAGATCGTTAATTTCAAAATTAATTTTCTTATCTTTGATATGAGGATATAAATGCAATCAAGGCATAAAATTTTAGTGTCATTATTTCATAATCATACTTTTAAAATTGCACATAAATTACGGCACCTTTCTAAAACGATATATTCTGGGGTTTGTTTTTTAACATTTTTTCTTCTTTATTTGTGAGAATAATATTGTCATTGTTGATTAATAGCTATTACTTCAAATTTAATTGTGAATCATTAATTTTGAAAAACAAACTTCGCCCACAATTGGAGCCACCAAATTAAATCACCCTCTTGCACAAGCGATTGTTAGCTCTAGCTATAACAGAGTCGAACCTGCCCAAATTATTCCCAGAATTTTTCTCTTTATTTAATGCAAAATAAAATAATATCAAACACCCATAAAATACATATAACAGTATCCATATAACACACACGCATTAATCATTTATAGAACAGTTTCTCGTGCCAATTAAGCGTGCAATTAAACTGACCTTGTGCGGTTGTTTGATGTGCAATAAACGCCACAATGGCGGTGATCAAGAGCGTCGTCCTCATTCTTACTGTGCCTCCTCGTCTTCCCGCCGACAGACTGCACCCTTCCAGGCGGCCATCATGCTTTAAGAAGCCTCCACAACCCCACCCCCTCCTCGCCCTTCATCACCTCAGTTACACACATAGGTATAAGGCAAACCAATTTTTCCCTCCTCGTTAAGGCGGTCCTTAATTTCCAGTTTTCAGTCGGCCTAACGTATAAAACTATGAACCTGGTTCACGTATTTAACTTTTATTAATGTGACTCACGTTGACCTCATAACCTCATTAATTTGCGGTTCATTAGAAAATGGTCTGCTTTATACAATTAATATTAATAATTAATAATTAATATTAATAATTAATAATTAATATTAATAATTAGGTGCTTGTGTATTTATTTCTGTTTGGTTCGGTGATGTTAATTGGTTTTCTCTTTTATTGATTTTCAATTTTATTATTTTTTTTATAAATAAATAAAATAAATAATTGCAATATTCATACATGTATGTCATGAACAAATATTTTGGAACTATCACTGATATCAAAATACAAAACAGCCTGTCATTTTATTCCATTTTCTAGAATCCTTACAAATACTTTCTTGTATGTTTTCAGTTTACAGAACCGGCTATTCAAAAACTGGAATAGTAGCTTTGTATTTCCGCATCAGTGACACAGACGCCGTGTAAATAGCGTGCGTATGAACCGACGACGTCCTTAACGAAACCCTCGCTTCGTGTCAAGGACGCCGACCGTGAAATGAAGGTGCATGAAAATCAGCGCATGTTCAAGAAGTTGCTTACAAAATATAAATAAAACGTATTTGCTACGCACATGCAATGCGAAACAAGCTATATAACATATTGCAATCCATATTGTTTACTTTCCCCATTGTTTTCTTATACAGATGTATTGTACATTGATTTTTTCTTTTAGTCTACAAATATTGTCATTTTGTGGATTGAATGGGGCACCTTACATGTACAGGTTTTGCCTTCTGGGGCGTAACCAGCATTGTACTTATTTGTAATTCTGAATGTTCTTATAAAACAATCAATCAATCAAACAACGATAAAATGAATCATGCATCTACCTCATAATAATTGTGTCAATAAAAGTTGTTTCTAATCCACGATGACCAAAGCAAAGACACACACAAAAATCAAAGAATAAAACATAAATCATTGATCCATATGTCATAAAACCTCTTCATCCAATGCATACCAACATGCATACACAGTGAAATTCAGCACCGGGTTTTGTAATGTTGTAGACGGATCGCCTTATAATATATTATAACTAGTATGCATGTATTCGACATGACACAAAAACACAGAATACAAATAATCACAAGACTGTGCCCTAGACGTGACTACTGACTAAAGAACATCATAACACCTCATTCTCTGAAGATGAAAAGCAGTCGTGACAACCACGAATAGAAAACTCAATGTTATTTTTGAGAATAAACTGCTAAGTAAAAATGTATGTCTTATCCTCTCGCCCTAAGCATAATTATAGACATGTATATGTGAACTCTATTATATAGTCATGGTTCAATATCATATAATTACCATGGATGATATAAATCATAAATACGTGATGAACCGCGCTCTAGTTAGTGCACTTGACACTACATTTCTTGCAAGAAGCCTGGATGTTTTAATTTTTTTTTTTTACCTCAGATTCCTGATATTTTCCTTTTGTTCTATTTTTTTCTTATATATATTTTTTCTTCTTACGCGAGGGCATATCGTCGCCTGGTACCTTTATGTTGAATAGCATTTTTCCCCATTATATAGAGATGCATAGAACCAACCTCAAAACTAAACCATATATAATTAAAACTTTTAAAAGAGTAAAGACTATGTTAAATGTATAGGCTTACCTCAGCGAACCCAATGGTGCCTATAATGTTTAGTATACATGTTGTCGATTTACAAAAAGTGGGGTCGATAAACGATTGTGCGCATACCCGAAAGACTAGTTTTGTGCCTCAGACATTGTTAATTTTTTACATGATCGAATGACGTCATTGTTGGGTAATTACCCGATTTCCAACCATCGGATGTTGACCCGTCGTGGCACGCAGTTATCACGATGCAACCACAAGTCACCATGGTAACTTATACCAAATAAAGCATCACTTTCCGGCACATAATATATGCTATACTTAGCACCGATGCAAATACTGGTATTGACTCTTGAATCTGAATCACGTGTACAAAAGGAAAATGAATGAACTGCATTCGATGAACCAGCACTCAACAGGACATTTATCGCATGGTTAACTCACTATCGTATGTCGAGAAGAAACAAGGGGAAATTGTGTCAAAGGAGCTAAAGAAACCGATCCATATCCGAGCACCTTTGGAGTTCGACCTTCCCTTCCCCAATGCAGGCCGCGGGGATGGCAATTTACGCCTATCACCTATTGATTCGATCTGGCTCCAGCCGCGAAGAAATGTGGTCCCATGTCAAAAATGTTCCTTCAACTTCAAATAGGTTACACCTTACCGGTGGCATCTTGTGAATGTGAGAGTCTGCGAGCAGAAATTATGAGGACGATCTCAATTTGACTGAAGTTTTTGACATTTTTGCAAAGAATCACCCAACATGCTTGGACAGCTTCCTGACATAACATCATTGTTTGCATGCACGTGTTCAACATGTTTCCGCTTCTCCATAAACAAAAGTTCACGCTGTACCAAAATGGCCCCCAATTGGTGTCAATTATTAATTTGGGGGTTTTATCACATTGCAATTTATGCTTGCTTGGATCCACTATCTTACAAAACGACCCCCTTTCACTGAAAGCTGGCTACGGGCCTATTGTCTCCGGACCCTGCGTCCCTAATCACGTCTCTTCCTTCGCACCGAGTGTGCCACTCATCGCTATCAGTCGCTCCGATGTCGCAACTGCTCAAATCAACACCTGTGTATGCGCGCGTTGAAGCAAAGCGTCCTTCGTTGCAGAGGCCATATCAAAGACCTTACAAGGTTATCAGTCGGGAGTAACGACTTTTAAAGCTTTGGTCAGGGGAACGCCCCAAACGCAATTATGTAGTGCATCGTACATTTTCCACCGCAACGCAAACAATGTCAATTTCTTTTCGGTTGTTCATTTCGCCTTTCTATAAAATAAAATAACCGATTGGTTTTGGATTCCGCAGACACGAGTCCAGATTACTTGTTGGCTTCCTTAATTAAAATAAACCCGTTTGCTAATTTTCACGATGATTTAACCATAATGCATGTATAATTATATATATTCATTTGCATATACTGATAAAAAGGAGCAGTACTCTAAAGAATGAACCGAATGCAAAACAGTTCTATTACAAGAATAAATTTATTGTAAGGAATGCAGAGTGCAAGATTTAACACGTGGAAATACAAAATACACACACAGCAGCATCGAAGGATCACGAGAAATTGAACTGGAAAAAAAATATATATATATATACATAGGGCCTATCCTTAAATCAAGTGTAAACACAAGACGCTGTTATGCATAGGTAAAAACACCCCCTGAAGTCTTTTTTTCCACACTATATTTCCCCTTCTTCTTACTCATCAGTGTCGCAGCAAGGGTTTCCATGGCAACGAATAAGAATGGCAAAAGCGTGTCCCACCGAAACATAAGCATTGTTCACAGGGTCAGACCACATAATTAAGGGTGTTCTTGGCACGGAATGCTATCAATTGGTGCTATGAGTCAATAGAACATCACTTAAAATTTAGTTCCCCATCCCTTTAAGCTGAGATAGCGAGTCTCTTCATTTGCAATCTGTGGTGTCAACATATAACATGGCCTACATGCTTAACATGTGCTCCATAGCCAATAATGTATGCAAGTGATCAAGTCTTTTTAAACCGAGAAAGCAGCTCATAATTGGTTCCATTTTCTCGGTACGTCCTTCGCTTCATTATTCACTATATTTCACAGAAACAAAACAAGTATTGAATACGAATAAATAGCTATAAATAGCCATGGATATTATTAAGCGATAAATACATTGAAAGGAAATAAATCGACAAATTGAAAAGACGTTATTTCGTCATGCGCCGAAGTAAATTCTTTGGTCGTCTACTAAATCATAACGCACTTATCAGAAGCTGATCATTATTTAGAACGCAGCGGAAAAAGAAAAAAAAATTGAAATACCTTTGATAATCTTAAATCATAACGCACACTTACTGAGTTAGCAACATTAAGTTCCTTGAATATTGACACCCACAACCGCGATAAGGACTTATCAGTGATAAGGGCTCACTCAATTACTAATATTGATCTTAACATAGAAATTCAAGTGAATTTTTCTTCCTCTTCAGATGGCATAGAAGTCATGTTTCAAACATGTAATACAAATTATACCATAATAATACACAAGAAAATGAATTAGAAGTATTCAAAGGCAATAATAAAAGAATAAACAACAGATTTATTGATACAAATAATATAAATGGAAGTAGAAGCAAGAACAGAATAATTAACTGAATTATTAATTAAATAATTAATAATTAATATAGCATGTACAAAATTGTAGCGTCAAAAAATAAAGTGTCATGTTACCCATGTAGAATTCATACAGGAACATTGTAATTTGAGAGGCAATTGATGATAATATTGGTGGTAAATTGTATAATTATCGTGGTGAATGAAAATCGGGACTTCTGTGACTTCTTGGTTCAAAGATATGGCTCATATCATGATATATCAATATCATGATATTGTAAACAGGAAAATTCATTATTATTCCATGCATATTCCCATTGAAAATTTATATTTTCCAGGAGGGGCAAAAATAAGCAAAAAATGAAGAAATTGAAGCTACAGAGGAGACATCACTGGTGAGAAGCAATTTGATCTAATAAATGAGCACCCTTAAACTAGTTAGAGATGCAGGCTTATAATAATGATTAGGAAAAATAAGGCATATTATATAACTTCATTCTACATTTTAGTTCATAATTAATTAATTTTTACAAAATTATGCAGATAAAAATGATTAACAAAAATAAAAGAATTACACTTGTCATATTCTGATCACATTTGCAAATCGTTTGATTAATGAGCAAAAGAATTAGGGAAAAAAAAAAAGAAAAAAAAAACATTATGCAAACTTCTTCAAAAAGTACAAAAAAGTTCAAACACATTAGTCAATGTCATTTTTAGTGATATATTATATCTGGTAGCAGCTATATGCCAATGCTGAGATGCCGATCAGAAAAAAAAGTTCACACATCAAATAATTATATGTGATTCATGCATACATTATAATGATCATATTCCCCTTTGTTCAAAGGACTGCTAAACCAATACTGTCTACAGGCTAGAGAGATACACAGACTGATATGTTCAATAAAATGTTCACGGAATGCTCATGAAAAAACAGATAAATAAAAACTGTTTTCAAGGTGAGATTTCTTTCTAAGACTTGATAAGACTATCACCATGTTAAAAGAAGAACATTCATGAGCAAATAAAGTACTGCCAATGCAAATATTGATCATACAGGAAACTGAGAGACTGTTATGTCACAGAATGCCGCATCATGGAAATTTGAAACAGAATAAATGAGTAATCTTACCCTACATGACTGTATTGAGTAATTCATGGGTAAAAATGTACTGTGTACCTGTCGTCACCAATTACACAGCAATACATGTGACCTCACCCAAGAGCCCCAAACTTCATTTGATATTCATGCAGTTCACTTTGAAGATTAACAATTCGATCAACAGCTTCTTTCGTTGACACTTTCTCGTCGCTCAAATTCTGTGCCATCCTGTGCATTTTCTGTGCATGTTCTGTTTGCAGATCTCTAAACTTAGAAAGTAGATCGGCGTATTTGTCTCTCTGGTTTCTCAATTCACCGCGCACAGCTTGCGTGTGTTGAAGCAGATCCTCCTCCGAGAGGTCATCAAGTGTGACTCCGAGCAGAGCCTCAACTCGTTCATCCGTGGGGCACTCATCCAAACTGGAGACAGAGTCTTGTACCGAGCGTTGCATGCGGGGAGCGGGAACGGGAGGTTCGCGATGGCTCTCAGAATAAACGGTCATAGAACGGTTCTTAGCGGAACGACTCCGTTTTAGCCTGTCGTGATTAACTCTTGCATAGAGAGGCTCGTCTTCGAAGGCATCGTCCACTGGTTCTTGGAGAGCCATGTCGTCTTGCGTGGGTTCTTCGTAAATTGGCGCTGAGTTCTCAGGAGCTTCTACAAAGGTCTCGTCCTCCTCTCCCGGGATCTCAGAGTACTGCGGCTCTTCCCCTGGTTGCTCCACGGCTTCCGGGGGAACACTCCAATCGAGACCAAGTAAATCCTCGTTGAAAGCGAGAGTTGATTGTTGATTTTCAGCAGTGGAGGTTTCATTTTCAAGATCCACCAGACTGTCGATGTGAACGGCACTGCCAAGCGGATTGTACTCCATCTTGAAGATGTTTTTGCATTCGCTGATCAGAACATGCACGACACGCGTCCTCACATTGGAAGTCCCCATGAGGATAGCGGGGTCATCGCTCTCTGGCATGATGATGCTCTGAGCAAACACCGTGGCTAAGTTCATCGGGGTCATCTTATTTTTCTCAGAGAAACTTGCGACTTCGTAGAGGAAGTCGCACAAATAGTGAAGCAGATTGTAGTTATCGGGTGGAATGTTGGACAGCAGTTGATACATGCGGGGGTAGGCTTTCTCCGGACTCTGTTCAACGTCACGAACCACAATCTTCCGCACAGCATCGTAAAACTGCACGGGAATTATTGATTCCGGAAGATCCCGGAGGTACGCCTTAAGCAGAGATGCTACACTGTGAACGTCAGTTTGCAGAGCAACGAAATCGGGCCGCTCGCCAACATCAAACATTTCCTTCAATTCCTTCACAAAACTATTTCTTCCAGGCAATCTGAAGGAAAAATAAGATTGTTAAACATTCTGAAATGCGTGTAAAATCTTAAAATACCTGAATAATCCTTCAATATCCAGAGCATTGTTTCTCAGATAGTCAACGCACATCTCAACAATTGTCGGAACTTTTTTGTGTGGATCCTTGATGTGCTCATACTTCATGGTCTCGTCAACCGCTTGACCAAAGATCGCTTGAAGCAGTAAAATAAACACTGAGAATGTTTTGACATCTTTCCGCCACAACTAACCTCCTCCTTTCTCTGCGTACATCACTTTGCGTATAGCCTTGATCCACTCCTTTCGCTCCTCATTAGTGGCAGCGCATATCTGATAAGTCGCATGATTGCCCGATACCTGCGACCGCCCCTCGCCTAAGAAATAAATAATCACAAAATGAGACCCTTAACCTCTCAACTAACCAGGTCCAACTTCAAAGAAGAATTTCTCCGGATCGGGTGAGCCTGGTGAGGGAATCTCAAAGACTTTATTACTAGGCAAGAAGATTGAACCCAAGGGAGACTTGCTCTCGTCCTCTGAGGAGTAGTAGTACAAGGTGTCTCCTTTCAAAGTGAACCAGCGCCTGTGCCAGGACTTGACCACTCCTCCCTGCTTCCTCAGCCATCCGCTCTTCACGCTTTTCTGATCTCCCAGAGTAGACGGGTAAAACGTTGAGCCGCTCACTGCCTTCGATTGAATGCTCTGCATGAAACGCATCAGCTTGGGTTGACCGTCAGACATCTTTAGCGCTGCAAAGTGCGGAAAAGCTGGTGAAGATTGTTACAAATTCAATTATGATTACATTATTATTATAACTATGTTACATACTTGCATAAAATTTATCATTATGATCTGGTGTACCAGTACATGGATATGCATACACAAGTACTAGCTCCCGAAGTAGCAGTGTAGTGATTGAACATGCAATAGGTATAGCCCTTAGTTGGAGAGCTATGTTCACACTGACTGAATGCTATAGCTGTATAATACCTGATCAGGGACTCAGCCTCAGGCCAGCTAATGAGCTATTAATTTAACCCAGGTTGGGTTAAATAAAATCCTTCATGTACATGAAACAATGGCATCTATCATTCTTTCATCTATCATTCATCAATCGTTTTATTGATCAAAATATAAAACAATGAAAATATTTCAATTAATTGATAATCCGATTGAACATTGAAGGTAATCCAATTTTCGTACTCGGTACTGTGCTACGGCTATCCGAATCCCGCAGCCTCGATGATACACATAATATTGCAGCATATTGCACCTGTCACGAGTCCATGGTTAAACTCACCTGTGCAGACTGGCGTCACTGTGTCATTGAATGCAATCTAGCTTCTTCCGCATTTAATGTTCAGATCATGATTCTTGCAAGTTTTGCATTCACGGCAGCGAAACTTTCCAACTGGGTCACAAGTTAGGAAGTAGGTCACGCACGAATCATTCACCCGAAGATATTGTAGCGAAATCATAAGCTTTGTTCTTGGTCGTTTAAGCCTAAGTCTAAATTGTACTGATTCATAACGTATAAAAAGAGTTTTTCAATTTTCTGTTTAGCTAATTGCATGATTCAGACTGATTGAATTTAGCGAGAGCGATCCAATTATATGAATTCTACATCATTGGGGCGATCATTCATTATGAGTTATTATCCCAGGGGAAGGATCCCGCGAATCCCCGCCAGATCTCACGTGCTTAACACCCAGTAAATTGTTATATTTTTATTCCTTTCTTTGTCATATTGCATGTATATGAGTCTAATTATAGACACACGCCAGATGATGCGCAAGCAAAATAGTCTTTCACAAAGAAGCTTTCACTAATCAACAAAAACAAGTTGTACTGGCAGGTCTAAATTTCACTGTTTCATGCCTTTATTCAACATGATCCTCGAATACATCTTGAAGAACTATGGTAGTACTGCATACTAAAAACTCCACTCAATAACCAGGAAAGAGTTGCAGCACTTATTTGGTTTTGAAAAAACTCAAAAACCAAAAGGAAGGACCGAGAAGATTTATTACCCCTTCAAACACCCACAAAGGCAAAACGAGTCCCACAGATGAAAATTACAAACAAACGTTCGCGTACAAATGAAAAATTGTAATACATTGTAATATCAAAGGAAAAAAAATAAAATAAAAAATGAGAAAATCTCAAAACAAAGAATGAAAAATATGAAAAACACCAATAGATATGTCAGCAGCTGGTAAGATTATAATAAATAAAATCAGAAACAAGCACTTTGGGAAAACAAAAATATGGCATGAAAATTTCGTACAAAACAATCCCAATTAACCGAAATTTCAAAAATGGAATGACTTAGCAAATTTAATTCCCAATTTATATTTGGTATTTGAATAATACAGAAAATAATGGCTATGCTTTTAAATTAGGCATAAGCACCAATATGACCAGGCATGGGGAAGGCCTTGGCAAAAGTTTCGACCTCGTCACGCAGAGCCTTGACCTTCTTCTGGATGTCCGCATCTTCGGCCAATTTGGCTTTGAACTCACGCACGGTTGGTCCGCAGTTGGCTTGAATCTCCAGCGTCAAGGTGATGGCTGGAGGCAAAAAAATAAAGTAATAAATTTCAAAACAATAATAATTTTTTCTAGTTCCGACCTCTGTGGATGAAGTCAACCACTTTGAGAATCTCGGGCTCCTTCATGTTACGTGACGTCAGAGCTGGGGTTCCCAGGCGAAGGCCTGATGGTCGAAGAGCGCTCTTGTCTCCAGGGCACGTGTTCTTGTTGACCGCAATTGAGATATCTTCCAAGACCTTCTCAGCACGAGCTCCACACGTGTTCATTGGTCGCAGATCAACCAAAGCCAAGTGATTGTCAGTTCCACCCGACACAACAAGGTAGCCCAACTTCATGAGCTGCTTGACCATCGTCTGGCAATTGGTGACCACTTGCTGCTGGTACACTTTGTAGTCTGGCCTCAGAGCCAAACCAAGAGCAACTCCCACACCTGCGGAGGAGGATTCGGGTTAATCTCAAAAGAAAATCTCATCCAAATCAGCTTATTCATATCCCACAAATCAAGAAATATGCTCAATATTATGATCTCAAACTTCAGTATTTCATTTATATCAATTAGATACAATTTGGGTTCAAACCAAATCTTAGGTTCCTTCAGATTAGATGTGTGGAGCTTCAGAGTTTACAACATAATTATTATAATTATTATTATTATTATAATAATATATATAATATAATATATATATAATATATATATTATAATTATATATTATAATTATAATATATAATTATAATTAATTATATAATTATAATAATTCCAACTTCATAATTATCCACCCAACAGATTCATAGAAAGACAGCAAATGAATGATGCAAATGCAGAAACTCATACCAGCAATAGCATGGTTATGGGGACCTCCCTGGAGACCAGGAAACACAGCTTCATTGATCTTCTTCTCAAGATCGTACATGACCTTATCGCCCTTGGCAGTGACCTTGCGAACTCCTGAAACAAACAACCTTGCTTAATAGCTCAATATTCATAAACGACCCTCAAACCTTTGCGATAGAAGATCATTCCGGATCGTGGCCCACGCAGAGTTTTGTGAGTGGTGGTGGTGACGACATCGCAGTATTCAAATGGACTTGGCACAACGCCAGCAGCCACTAAGCCACTGATGTGCGCCATATCAGCCAAGAGATAGGAGTTGTTCTCATCAGAAATCTCACGGAAACGTTTGTAGTCCAGATTGCGCGAATAGCAGCTCATCCCTTCAAAATTAAACATCATAATTAATGTAAACTCCCCTCTTGAGCCATAACGATCACCCACCAGCAATGATCATTCTGGGTTTGAAGAGACGAGCATTTTCTGCCAACTTATCGTAATCAATAAGCCCAGTTTCCGGATTCAGACGATACGGCAACGACTCAAAGAAAATCGACGTGGCTGAAATCTTCTTGGTGGCCGTGAAGAAGCCGTGTGACAGATGACCACCGTCCGGCAGATCCAGACCCATGATGCGACCGTGCGGCTCAACGAGCGCCGTGTACACAGCAAAGTTAGCCGGACTTCCAGAAAGAGGCTGCACATTGACACCCCACTCTTCAGGACTCAGGCCGTACACTTCAAGCGCTCTGTTCTTCGTCAGGGTTTCCATTTCATCAATGAATTCATTGCCTCCGTAATACCTGAAATTTAAATTCAGTGAAACACAGATCTCATTTGCACAGATCGCACCTTTGGCCCACTTGCCCCTCGGAATATTTGTTATTCAGACAGGATCCGAGCGCTTGCAAAACGGCTCGGCTGGCAAAGTTCTCGCTGGCAATCATCTCCAAGCCACACACCTGACGCTCCTTCTCCTTGTTCAGGATTTCCGCCATAGCGGGATCCACGACGCTGATGTCGTCCTGGAGATCCCATTTCTGATTGCCGTTGGTGGTCATTGTGGAGAAGGATTACGTCACAGATCTGTGGATAAAATATCAATTTAGCTTCATTTTAATCCAATTTGCAAATCCTCAGCTGGTTTGATATCGAGAAAGGAAAAGGGGAATATATTTTCATATGATTCTTATTCATAAATATTCAAAATGATATGGGCAATTTGCATTACCAGGGTCAGACGTTATATTGATTTCAATTTTTTAACGCACATAAAGAGATCAAATATCTGTGGTAGATAAATACACAAAAAGATATCAAAAATTTATATTCCTCAGCAATTTAATAAATAATCTCATAAGCATATCTGAAGAACATAAAATTTTATTTAAGGAAATATTGAATCTCATCGGGCAAATTGGAATATCACTTTCCCAAGACAATAATGTCAGTAAAATTTGAAAATGACTGAATAGAATAAGCCATTATAAGCACAATCATTTATCATTCAGAGGTTTCAAATATTATTATTAAATAAATAATAATATTTAAGCAATGATTGAGAGAGAGAGAGAGAGAGAGAGAGAGAAGAAGAGAGAAATCATTTATTTAACAACAACATACATCAATCAACAGGGGAAAAAAAGGAAATGATTTTTTTTTTTTCCGGGTGCAGACTAATTGTAGTAATGATGATGATGGTATGATGATGCCGGGAGACCAGGCGCAACAATTGGCCGTTTTCGCGCTGGCCACCCTGGCGGATGATAAAATGATAACGATATTACTTATGATAATGATATGAGCCAAGCATGAGAGAGAGAGAACTATAGACAGGATATTAATTTTGGTTATATTGCAGACATAGCAGTTTCCTATTAAGCATGGATATGAATATTGATTGATGAAATGAGATTAGATTCTTTTTGAAAATGAGGCAATTGAATGAGTTTATGAATATGAGAGAAGATGGCGTGGAATGAGTTAACGATGTTTGTAATTGAATAGCGGAGGCCCAGTTGGAAGAATTGGCGTCGATGAAACGGGACACGCAATCCCAGGGTATACTATATATAGGCCTGTACATGTACTCACGCAGGATAATTAAGGGGAGAAACCACATAAAGAGGTGGAATTAGAGGATTTTTATCTAGGCAAGCATAGTGAGGATGTTTCATTACAGAAGTTGCAAATGATTCGGTTTCGGCTCCAGCAAATAATAAGACTTCCAAAGCTTTGGCTTCGGCCTTTTTCATGATTCGGCCAGCTCTATTATAATTATTATCACTATCAAAGTATTGCAAATACTCAACAGTTGAAAGTTCATACGCCTAGAATCTGTACAGGTGTTCAGATTTAGCTGAAGGTTTCCCTACTGCACACACAGAGCACAGGTGACATGAGTGTAAGCGTCAGTGCACTGACGACCGCTGAGTGCAGTTCACTGTAATTTGTAAATGTTCACTAGTGTTCATGCATCAGACTTCAACTGTCACGCCCAGTCGTTGCATGCGTGATCCCACGCGTGTAATGTCTCCATGGTCAGAATGAACTTTACAAGACCTTTCAAACTAGCACACAAGCACAAACTGACAAAGTGCACACGATCAATTAATATCCTAATTAGCATGATGTGACAGGGGCGATAATTGAGGTAAATCAAGAGACAAAAAGTTCCCGCCACACGCGTCAAGTACAAATATAAGAATTATATACATAGTGTCATGCTATCCTGGAGCATCCACGATGACCTTTAACTATAGCGCAATAAACTTGTGCACTGATGTGACCTCAAACTTTCACAAGTGCAGAGTTCAGAGGAAAACAAATTCTGCTCACCTGCTTCGGTGGACCCGAATCGGTAGAATAAGATGGGAGGAAGATTAGAGGGAAATTGCGCTTTATATACTCTGCGACTTTCGCTTATGAGCCGATTAACCAATCCGCGCAGAGGTTATGAACCTCTTTACCGTAGTTACAGTATCTATATTTTCATGTTGGCGCGCGCTCTTCTGTCGCTAAAACTTGATAGAAAGGTAATGAAGGATGGAATTATGAACTTCCTCGTTTGGTAAGGATGAATGTCAAGTGAGAATGTAGGAAATATTTTGCACATTGTATTACACATAAAATGTGTTTATCTAATGTGAATACCTAGGGTTTTGTCTCTACGATTATTAGAGGATGCGGAGTTTTTTTTCACATTCAGATTGATCATTTATTATTTTGTATAATCAGATTACAGCCCATCGTTGATAATTTGTATTTTATTACATCATTATTTAATGCAATATTTCACTCTGGACCGCAAACGAAAAATCTACGGGGGGCCTGACGAAGTTTTTAGAAGTAAACATTCAGTAAGTTGTGGTGGTACCTCTATTTCAATATTTTGAAAGGTGCACAGCTTCCGGTTGAGAAGCTTTGTGGTTCATTTCCCCGCCAAGTTGAAGTCGGAGTTCATCTGCTGAATACAATTGTCAAACATGCGTCCAAAGACAAAAGAGAAAAATGGAATTGACCATGACCATACTGACAAGAAGGCGCAGGAGGATCTCAGCCGCCGCAAGGCTGAATACGAGGCCTTCCTCACCGCTTTCGAAAGTACGCCGATCGAGAAGCCCAACTTCCCCCCCTGGGCCCTTCCCACTCCCTGAGACCCTCTAAAACTAAAAGGTCTCTTCCTGTTCTTCAGCCTTTTGCTTCTACTCCCTGTTCCTAGGTCTCCCACCATCCATTTAGAGTTTGCGCCCCCCCCCCTCCCCCGGCTTTTGGCTTCTCAATCTCTGAGTGATTCCGTTTCAGTTGTTCAGTTCAGTTGTTGCAAGCATGCCCTACTAGTAGTACTAGCACTACTAGTACTACTATTGCTAGTGACAGCGAGTAGTGAGGATAGTCACAGGATAGTAGTGTAATCCCTGGTAACAGGGGTACAGGAACTTCAGTGAGCATCTTGTATGTATAAAATTATAATAATAAATGGAACGAAGTAGAGACCTCTACCAATCGTCCAATGGCCATGTAATTAATGTGTCAAATCTGTATAGTCCATGTACCAGTACAAAATGTTATTTGGCTTCAAAATGTACTTTAGGCAGGTTAGATTCTGTTTATGGCGCATGATACAGTCATATTCATAGCCTCAAGAGTTGACTAGTCCTGGCACGGGATCTGGTGTCATGAATAGAACTGACAAGAGGATCTGTAACTCAATGAATTCCTGTGACATTCATTATAACTCCTGGGAGTCATTGGCGACGAACGGAGTCAGTGGATTTTGAGGATGCACCAGCTATCTAAATTCACCTATAAATTTGTTGTCTCTCCTTTCAGAGCCAACCCAGATTTACCGCTTCCTCCGAGCGAGACATTTTGTTTCAGTGAGTTGATTTTTGTATTTTATATGATATGAAAAAAATCATGATCGAACTGCTTATTGTTTGCAGCCCATATTTCTGCACAGAACGCTTTCGTACATGAACGGAAGAAGCAATCGCAGGATTAACACGAGGTGCAAATTCATGATTTATTCTTCTTCAAATTCTTGAATGTGAAATTCCCCTTTCAGAAAGTCATTCCAAATTGATTCAATTTTGAAGAAAGCAGAGGCTGCGCACAAACCCAACACAAAGCAGAGGTATGGAATTAATTAATTCATAAGCTTCCTTTGTGATTCTCACTTTCTTTTCTGCAGTTACAATTCAGAATTCCTCAACCTCACATTCCAAGGCTTCTACAGCAATTGTTGGTGCCTCTATATTTTATTAATTGCGTTTATGTATGGATTTCTCGTTTCCAGATCTGACTTCCTCCTCGGATATTGATGTTGAAGTATTATTAGTGAAGAAAGGCCACCGGAGGCGCAAGGTGAGAATCTTGCTTCTTCGTTCCAGTCTTTTCTATTCCCGTTGAATGTTTTCTTAGAATTCCGATGAGGTTCTCATGGAAGTTAGCTTAGGTCACATCCAAGTTCCATGCAAAGTCAAGAGTGGCGCTACAAACCGCAAAAGTCCAGTGCAAGGCCTCACCCTCAGCATCTCTAATCAGCATTTTATGGACGGCAGTGGCCACAAGACCTACACTCTGGTCTTGAGGGTCAGTGGTCTGTTCTTTGAATCTCAGGTTCCACTGGAAACGTGCTCAAATGATAACGACATCAGCAGTTCTGCGGCTGGTAATTGAAGCAAATGCTCAGGAATAATTTGAGGCTTATCTAGATTTTTATCACTAGGGGACGAGCCAGCGTCGAAGAAGAGGCGAAGCACTCGCCAGTCAGCCACTGGCGAGGCGCTTGTCTCGTTGCCGATGTCAACAAATTCATCTTCGTCCAAACCTCAGGTCACTGACTTATCTCCGTCCAAGCGTCCTCAGGAAAAACTAGCGTTTACAGCTGAGTTAACAGTTTACGATGTGCAGCACAAGTGTTTGTTGGTCGATGGGGAATACGAGTTAATCACGTACCCTCAGGCTTGTGTGGAGACTGACGCAAACGCTAAAACTCAATGGGAGAGCGCTCCCGTTGCAGAGGTAAGGAGAGGTTGTTCCGCAGTCATGGATTCTCATTAATTGTTTAAGGGAGCCTCCACTGGCGTGGATCCGTTCAAAGAAAACGAACGAGTCAAGTTTCGACTTGTTTGGTCCAAGGCTCCTCTGAAGGGAGCCGTGGAGTGCACAGCGCCATCTTCAGGCGAAGCGGAATTCATGCAGAACAACTGCATTGAAAGTCCAATGACAGCAACCACGGAAGAACTCAGTTTGTTAATTGCGATGTGCTTTTAATCGTTCTCAATTCTCATTTTAATTCCAGTCATGAAGGCAGATTCCTTACGCAGCAAAGATACGGGCGATCTCTCCAAATGGCGGGTTTTCTATCAATTTCTCTTCAATAATTCGGTTAAGCAGCAAACCGAGGCCAAGGAAGACATGCGCTGTCCATGGTGTGTGATGCAGTGTTCTACCCTCTACTCTCTGCTCAAACATCTCCGTCTGTGCCATTCGAGATTCAACTTCAAAGTACAGGTGTGGAGATTGAAATTTAATTGACATTTTAATTGACATTTACAAAATGTGATTTTTCTTCAGGACTTGCCACGTGGTTTGCGCATTGATGTTTCAATCAACGACTGTTACGATGGCTCGTACGCTGGCAACCCCCAGGACCTCCACTCGCATTTTGGTTTTGCATACTGTCGTAACGGACCCACGAGGCGAACTCCAATCACTTACGTGTTCAGATCAGAGTATGAAATCATTCTAACCAAGCGCCATCATAATTATATTTCCTGACAGTAAGCCAAAGAAAGTGATCAACGAGTTGTCTGAGTTCTACCTCATGGAGAACGAGGCTCCCCCGGGACAGAACCTGGTCCAAGGTCATAACCGGTGCGCTCCACCCTCCCTGGTTTTGAATCGTTTTAATTAATATTCTCCACAATTTACAGTCTCTATTTCCACACTTTGACGAGTCAGCCAGTTCGACCGTGCGAGATATACTCAGACAGTGAAGATGAGATGGATCCCGAGTGGCTACGCCAAAAGACCATGAATGTCTGTATGGGGTCCTCTTTTTATCGAAATTTTTCAATTGATATTTTTTCCTCCAGATGATTGATGAATTCACAGACGTGAATGAGGGAGAGAAAGAAGTGATGAAAATGTGGAATATCCACACGATGCACCACAAGTAGGATTTATTTCCCAAAATGAAGCATATCTCATGAATTTTCCTCTGTTTTTCTCAGCTATGTTGGGGATTACCAGTTACCAATTGCGTGTCACACTTTTGTCGAGGAGTATGGTCCAAAGATTATCCAGAAGGGCCTCTTTCAGAATTTCGTCCTACATCTGACCAATTTGTATGATTTCGGCCTGATTCGACCTGACCTCATTCAAAGGACAATTGCGGAGTTCATTGACCTTCAGAACAGCCTCTCGGGAAGTCCGAAGCAGTCGAAGAGAGAGGCTCAGGAAAAGATCCCGAATAAGTACATGTCGCCTTGGGTCAAATACCTGCCCACTAAGACTGAAGAAACTCAGGAAAATGATTCCCAATTTGACACAGATGATGATTCTCAAATCTGTGAATGTGATGCGAAGAACGGAGAAAGCGCCAGGGAAGATGGGATGGAAAGCCAATCATGATGGCGTCTCTTGTGGAAAGCCAATCAGGATGGCGTCTCTTATGGAATGCTGTAACATAATCATCCTTGGTATTATAGCATTGGAAATTATTGTTTGGAAAGCTGAACTTTCTTTGTCTTTTGACTCTATTCAAATCTCCACATTTCTCTTAAAATGATAGGGCATATAATGTTTCTAAGACTCATTTGCATTTGTGTTGGTTACAAACTCCTCTAAGATTTGTTCTAATTTTATAGGTTATTTATTCTTTATCATTTTTTTTTTTACCAAAAAAAAAAAAAAAAAGGTTTGAATGGATGAGGAAATAGATATGAACAGTTAGCTGATACGACCATCAAATATCCCTTGTTTTTGCAGGGCTGGAGGCTAGATTCATAGCCCGACAATTGCGGTATTAATATTGGCTTGTCCTGTGATTAAATCGGATGTTTTCTCATACGGTTTTCAGTAATTGAAAGTTTGATGCCTTTTCCATAGGTAATATTCATGAAATTTATTCATTTATAAGTTTAAATCCAGTTCCTTATTCATTATTACAATCAGATTTGAGGTATAGATAAAGTACAGCAGTGATCTCATTATTCAATTTATACAAGTCTAAATTTATCTAGATATCTTGAGTCAGTACACGTTACATGAAGAATATACTCAGGAAATTCTGCACTCAAGGCCAACCTTTGCCTTTCCATGGCTGCTAAGGTGTAAATGCCTTCAGATTTGTTTGACTTGATATATTTTATAAAAGTCTGTAATAACAGATGTGCATGAATTTATTTTTTGAGCGTTGGTGTCAAAGTGCATGTTGTAATGCATCCATTCCATGAGTTTCTTCCTCTATATCTGACTTCATGCAGTTCATGATAATTTTGAAATTATCTTCCTAGTCCCTGCATCCAAATAATATTTTGTAAAACAGCAAGATTTTGCGAGAAGGAAAAGTTTGCGATAATCCTCGATTTTGAAATTACTATGAGTTGAATACAAGCACCACTGGCCCAGACAGCCATTGTTAATTCTCTGTTCCACATGATTGTGGAATTTTGCTGTTATAAATAATAATAAATGAATCCCTTTGTATCTTTATGTAATCTCAGTCTGAAGAATGTGTCTTAACAAAAATTTTTTTTTAAAATAAACTTCTTTCGTTGCACCTTAAATAAAATAAAACACAAACAACTATTGAGCAGTTCTTAATCAGCCAGTACAATGTCAATAGATACGAGACGCCTCATTTCAAAGGCATACAACTTCCACCACAAAGCAAATGCATTCAGCGAAAGCATATCCACTACTAAGAGACTGCTGCACCTGATTGAACCCATTGGATCCAGAGATCAAAATTGCATTAAATTATATCTCATGACAGATTTAACAATAAGTAGAAGGAGTATTCAAGTATGGATATTTTTAAATAGAATTCAGCAGATCAAATGGAAGACGATTCACTTGAAGTACCAGTCGTATATCCGCCACCCGCAGTAACCAGCGGCCAGCAGAGCAGATGTGTTCTGAAGCCATTTACGCCGAACATCGTCCTTTCGTACCAGGACAACCGGACTGCTGGAGGTCAACTGGTGCAAAGGTAGTTTCTGCAGATTGCCCGCTTCTCGTTCCACTTGATATTTACAGCAGGGGTCCATCTGCCACGAGACGGCGTACACACCAGCACAGATCACGCTTACAAAGCCAAAAGGCAGATACACGTAGCCCCTGTCAGGCCACACTACCCCAGTGCCAAGGCAAGTCAAAAAGGAAAGCACGGCAGTCTTGTGCAAGCAATTGCCCACGGTGATCCAGCGGGCAGTCTCATCGCCCAGTTTAGACGGCTCTATAACTATCGTCTGCACTTGCGCCTCCAGCGCTTTCTCCAATTCGTTTTCAAAGTCTTCTGATGAATTGTCATTTTCGTAGATTTCTCGAATTATAGCGTAGTCATTCCGTTCGGAGGGACCTGGGCTGAAATGGTCAGAATAATGAGTTGGATTGGAAAACTGCCCAGTAATGACGATTTAATGTACAGGATTTATTTTTTTGCATCACTAGGTTCATGATACATGTAATGATGTATGCAGGTACAAAGATCATTTTGGAAACTTCTTCTTCTCATCCAAGCTGTTATGGCTGATGGGCGGAGAAGCAATCAGGGGTGACGATTTATGTGTCAATTAATGTATTAGGTTATCAAAGTACTCAGATGCTACTGTAATTTCTGTTCAATTCAATGACTAAGAAGACTAGAGAATTCAGGTTGCTGTGTATAAAACTACAACTATGTGTTGTCAAGCAAGATGCTAGTCATGATTGGCTCGTCATCAGGTTACATCTGTGCATCAACCATCGTGTCACGTACACACAATTGCGACGTACATTATAGTAAATTGGCATGATTAGGGCGATTTTCATTTTCACATTTCTCAACACAAATTGACAAAAATTACACAAAAATGTGCTTGGGCACCGCTGACTACGGATTTAAAAGTTTAAAAATTTAGACTAATGAGGTTTATAATACAAAATATCAAATTTAAAGTGGTACACGGTCACATCAAAACAATCCAGATCATTTTATGAATACTTTCAAAATTTGCCGACTACCTCTTATCTTCCGCCATTATCGTCCAAGGTCGAGTCTTGTCCGACTGACTTTTGTTGTTGAGGACACGTAGTATAGATGTAAGATGGCTCCCAAAACGCCATCAATATTGATATTGTTGCTCCAGTAATGGTTTGAATATAATAATATTTTCAGTTTAGACAAACAATAACAATCAATCATAACAAAAAAGCCATAAAAATCATCAACGACCCTTCCTTAATTTGTATGGTAAGCCAAAGGTAGCATCGACATTTATTTCACCGCTTTGATTGATCCGAAAAGAACAAAAGAATATCTTATGATAAAATGCATGTAAGATTAAAATTGAAAATCAATGAAAAACAAACAACTGAATATGCCTTAAGAACTAATATTGCACGTGGAATGCAGTAGGTTGGGTAGCATAGTGTCTGATGTGACTGATTGATAGCCGGCGAGTGTCCTTGGCACTGTATCTTTAAAATGCCTAAAATCACCATGTTGCCAACTAAATTTAATTTGCATCAATATCTAATCAATTATTTTCATGTTGTTCCCAAATGCATCTACATAATGAGGTTTATGTACAATGGCCATCAAAGTTCAAAAAGTGGACAACTCGTTAAAATAAAATGGCTTCACTCTTGCATTAAACACACCATTGGTGAATTTCTGGTTGGTAAAACGAATGGTAAAACAAATTATAATTATTCAGTGGAGCAACTCGATCGTTTAGAATACGACGATTTAAAGCGCTCAGAGGATAACGCATTATATGATGAATATGAATAGCAACCGGACTATAAAGGGTAGTTCCGACCACCATCCTGAATCCCATAGCATCCAGGTGCTCGGATACGGGCGGATTTAAGTCTAGGGGTGCACACTAGTATAGGCCCCCATTCAACATCATTTCTTGACAGCGGTCGGTGCTTTGTAAGCAACCGCGCGCGATTGATTTATCAAGTGCTCCCTCAACAGACTCAGCTTTTCAGCGACAGTACAGCCCCTCAACCAGAAAACTACACGCACGTGCAGATATGGGAATATTACGTAACGGAAGAGCCTCATCACGTTTTCCAATTCACGTCAAGCCGAGGATCTCCCAAGGTCAATCAATGGACGAGGTCAAACGTGGAAACAAAGAAACGCAAAGGGTCATTGACCTTCGTATTTGTTTGTCCATGACACAAAAGAAAAATGCTTCCCATCTTTGATAACAATATTTCTTGCTATTTGTGATAACCTTTCTTCAGCGGTGCGTGGCTGCATGCACTGCCATTTTCTTTATGTCACCAGTGAGAATGTGAGATGGTCACAGACTTCTTAGAAACCTCAGGGACTGTTCCTGTGAATCCTTTAATAGTATACTATAGCACAGTTACAGACATTGCAAAACCATTACAGTACTATATATATAGTACTAGTAAGTAATTATGCAGTATATGGCTATTCCAATCACACTATAGGCTATACTGTGGCTCTCGGCATAATTGCACAAGCCAAACACGACGCTATTGCTAAGGCCTGAGTGTCCTCAGGATTTCCATTTCGTCTATTTTGCTGCCATTTCGCCATCGATCCGTCAAAGACAACTGGTAAATATTACAGCTCAATATGGCCACGTGCATGACGCATATTATGCGACTAATATGCGTCAGTCATGCGTGAACGAAGTGTTCAGGTAAAACATGGGGAAAAATATCCGAGACAAGCACGGAAAAAAAAGTCGAGATCAATAAAAAAAATTGCAGCCTATTGACGAGCCTATCCCCCCCACAAAAATGCTCTTTTTTGACGGGGGGGGGGACCCTCTGCTTAAGGATATCATGCAAGCGTATTTCTAATAAGCATTATCAGAGAACAGTACAGACATCAAAAGCCTGTTATTGATAATTCCTCGCACTGAAGAGGTTTGTTTCGCCGGGCGCGCAACGTGACGAAGCGCACGCGCTGTTGCGAAGCGCAGTCGAGGAAGGTCGCGCCTCACTTCGGCATTCGCTGAGCAAGGAAAAAGGTCGAAACAGACGCTCACGGGAAATTCATTCGGATCGCATTCACTTCAGGTAAGACATAAATTTGAACGCACGCACATTTCACTGGGTGTGTTGTTCAACTTGTTGTGTTAATTTGTCTGTACGTTTGAGGGTTTTACGTCATATATTTTCGCGTTTTTATTCAGCGTCTGTGACATTCATTCATCGGTGATTCGAGTTTTACCGCTGTTGGCCGTTTTTAAATTATGTACCAACGCTTTTTTTTTAATAGATTCAATTACAAAACATTATGTGGAAGCATTAAATTCTTAGTCCTAATAATTAATTCAAACGATACAAATTGTTAAAAATTCGTATACATGAAAGTTACGATTGGATCATAAAAAAAGACACTTCTGAACGCTTCTAATAATTATCGCCTTTCTGAGTGAGATTTTCATCATTTCGTGTTTCTCAGTTGGGCTTGTTATTATTATTTATAATATTATATTTATAGTTGACTAGAATTATCCTTTATCTATTCTGTTTTAACGAAGAACTTCAACTTTTTCGCTGAACTTCAATATGGAAATAAAAGGCGAATGTCGTACACTTGTATTTTTTTCGTCATACTTCCTGTTTCTAAGAAAACGCATTCTTGTGTATTGCACATCCACATATACAGGCCGACACAACATTTATAATGCAAATAAGGATGCGAGTGAAGATAAAAACAGCCTCCGAACACAGAAATCACGCGCACATTCAACGTGTTTCGAGCGTTCTTTCTGACTCGGCACGTACGCCACTAATTTCTAATCAACGAATTGACATTTATTACTGCATCACGAAACCGCCTCAGTTGACTCGGTCATTTCGCGTCGCTCTAACGGGAATAATGCCGACCGCCTCCTTCGGGGAAGGTCACGGGGAGAGCGCCTCCGTCGCAGGGAATATCGATTGACCGACCTTGGCCTGGTTCCTCGAAGATGACGTCGAACGCGTGACCTAATTCTGATATTGTGATGTTGAGAGCTCAATACTTTAGCCATCACGACAGTTTTATAAATAGATAACGTACGCTTGATTAATGTATTTTTCCTTTCCTATTTTTTTATTTTTGGTTTGTGCTCTTAGAGAGGTGCATTAATAATTCATCAAGCAAGAAGGTCGTATTATTTTTTCTTTCGTCGTTCGGGTTCAGTGAAGATCAATAAATGCTAAAAATAGAAAGCATGCACGCGGCTCACGTGACTTCCCATTACGCATTATATTTAAATTTAATAACTTAATTCATAACATATATTATATACATTAGTACTTACAATAACAAATAACAATGCACCTTGAATGATTATGATTATGATGTAGCTCACTTATACAAGTACATTAATTTATAGTACTTGGTAAATCGAACACAACATGATCACATGTGTTGACATACCTGTGTAATATACATCACCTTACAAGGCTTACGCAAATTCATGCAAAGAATTAGTGAAATGTTTTTTAATCGAATTCACATAAATGCGATTAATTATAGAAATTTGATACGATTTTAATTAACCCACTGAACTAACCACAAGTACTAATACCTGTTTACGTGTTTATTTACAATTTTGGGACGTCCTCCAATTCGGCCATCGAAGGTCGTCTGAGGCGAGGTCAGGCTGACCCAGTGAATTCGAGCAAACTGGCCATAAAACCTCTGCCTGGAGATCCCCTATGCCGAAGGTGCAACATTGATAGATAGCAGGGCGGCGTGGGAAATGCTCACCATTCATCATTTATTCCTATTATCTGAGAGTCTGCGAGGAGGATACAGATGCGTACATCTGCAGGCAGCTGCAGTCAATAAAATGCTGGTGGGGCTGGGGCGCAGGGTAATGATATGCAGAACAAAAGGGGCTTGGGCGAGGGTGCAATTAATTTCTTTGCTATCTGTTATTGTATAATGCGTGTAGTAGCACTGCATGCTCCGGACTCAGGATTCGGTGTTACATAACATATTTTCATCGTGTGCTTTTGCAGACTTGACCATGTCGGCCCCTGTCGCATCCCGCATGTCCACTGCTCCCTTCGACCCAAGGTTCCCCAATGCCAACCAAACTAAGTGAGTGCATAGCATGGTAAACACCACATGTATTAAAACTGATTGCTTTCAGATCTTGCTGGTTGCATTACGCTGATTACCACAAATGCCTGGCCATCAAAGGTGAAGATTACGAACCCTGCAACTACTTCAAGAAGGTTTACAAGGCGCTCTGCGACATTACCACTGTGAGTATAGGGTTGCCAAGGAAACGTTAAAATTTATTCATTCAATATTCTACGTTTATGAATAGTTTTGAGTAATTCACATGTATGTCATATAAGACATTTTGCCAATGTTTTTGTAATATTTATTATCATTTTCTTAATTATAATTAGTTGATTTTTATTTCTATCTCCAGATTGACAAATTCGAGGAAATGAGAGAGAATGGTACTTTCCCCATTAGGAAGTGAAGCAATGAACAGTGAAGTTTTGTGTGTGAAATTAAGTGGAAATCCCTCTGTGCCATCTGGAATACACCTCACAACACCGACGCTGTTCACATTTTGAAGAATTCGTTCAGCAAGAAGTTATTTCGCACAAAACGACTCTCAACAAAAACTCTCAATCGGAATATTAGTGTGAAACAAAATAATAATCGAAAAAATTAATTTTAAAGAATTAAAAGAAAACAAAATCCTGCTTGGAGTGAAGTGTGTGTGTATTTTGATGAGGTGCTCTGGATTATTTCGGATATCGTCATCGAAGGTCGTCACCTCCGCAGCATCACGACCTCTTCTATTATCGCCCACTTGAGCTCCAACTGTACTGAATCGACCTATATCTGTGGATTCTGCATGAAATACCTCATAATATGAGTTATTGTACAGATGCTGTATGATAATGCTAATAATGAAACATATCTGAGAGTTTTAGCGAGTTTTTGTTCAGAAATTGACACGTGCTTAGGGCAAGGCGCGAAATCGCCATTTTGTTCCTTGGTGATTTTCTGCGATATCTGCGCTCTCTTTCCATAATCGTCGCCATTTCCGTTTTATTCAGAAGGGTGAAACATCGAGGTTCGTTCATTTCGGGGCAGAAATTGCACTCTTTATGTCGTTTTAGCTCAATTTAAAGTCTGTTATATTGTGTAATTGTTATAAATGTTCACAAATCCACATTCAAAGATCCGAATTTGATCAGAGAATAAGGAAATTTTAGCTCAAAGTTCATCTGTGTTTTCCGTGGCAGAGGTCAAAACTATGAGTAGGACACTTCCCCTGACGCAATTTCACACAACGTAGCAAAATAATTAATTGTAGACCTAATGTTTACGTTTGGCTTACTCTTGTTGTATTTTTCATTTTCTCTAACCAATGCAGGATAATAATCAAATGCAATTTACAGTAAAAAAAAAATGTAAAAATATCAGTTAAACAGTGAGTTACTGCAAAACTGAAAACAAGTGATAAAGTTAGAATTGGAGAGATATCTGTATTATCACATAATTTTAAATTATATAGAATGCTAGATTCTCATCAGGATTTTGACCTCTGCAACAGGCAAAGTGCGGAGTAGCTTCATTGAATGATCACGACTGACTAGCAAGAAATCATTCACCTTCAGCATTGAAAATAACTAATGAAGGGTACAAACTAACTCCCCTAAGTGATGGTGACTGAGGTTGTGGTCCACACTTCCTCATCTGAAACTCTTTTGTTGTTGAGACGATTAGATTTTAAACGCTCTATTGTTGGGAGGACGAGATCCAAACCTTTCGGATGGCAGAATAGCTCGTAATCAGATTCTTGAATCAAATGCTTGAGCAGCTGAAGGAAAGAGCTAAGGATTATCATTGAGTGATTGACAATGATTGTGAGGGATATCCAGATAGAGAAATACTTTTGACAAAATGTTGAGTCATTAAAAGATCAATCACAAAGCATTCTCTGACCTATGTGAAGTGATTAAGTCATCTGGGGAAGCCTTTTCACATGAAAGACCTGAGATTACTTGGTTGATAAGGGTTCTCACCCTGCTTGAACCTCTCAAAGAGATGTCAAAGGAACTGAATTACGAGATGCTGAGTGAACTTGGATGACCTCAACCTGATCGACCGTCTTCATCATTCATCAGATGTGATATTGAGATTACTAACCTCACCTGCTTATCCTGTGACATAATTCATGCATGGCTATGATATGAAGACAATTTATACAATTTTAAGTACATGTAATGGCTTGTAATTTTGCTAATGTGAACAAGAGCGCAAGTTGAAATAGTGAGGCATTGAGAAATTAATGATTGACACTTTTTTCACCAGTCAATTGTTGCGATTGCAGATCATTGCCATGGAATCCAGACACGAGAAGTATTTCCAGCGTTCTACCGCTCCTTTTGACGCCAGATTCCCCAACACAAATCAGACCAAGTGAGCTCCCTTCCCCCCCACCCCCTCCTTTTCCTCTGACTGATGAGGGTTCACTTTTAGGAGTTGCTGGCAAAATTACGCTGACTTCCGCCGCTGCCAACGCATCAAGGGAGAAGATTACGAGCCCTGCAGATACTTTCAGCGCTGCTACATGGCACTCTGCCCTATATCAGACGTACGTATTATTTAGAAGATATGGCTCTGTGGCTATGGGGAGCCTTCAACAAAATAATAAAGTTCTTTCTGTTTCCAGGTCTCATTGCATATCATAGATTGTTCTCATTGTTATTTTCAGATTGAGAAGATGGATGAGCTGCACGAGAAGGGAGCTCTTCCCGGCACCCATTTTGCGTGAGATGTTGAACAGAAAACCTTCCGGTTTTCCTCCGGCCTCTTAATTTCATATCTCGGGGTGATATTGTTGTGTAAAATTGTCACCGTATAATAAAATGTTTGATGAAACATTTTTCTGTGTCTTCTTTCTGTTTTCTTTTATTTTTCTTTTATTTTCTTTTATTTTTATTTTTTTTAACATTGGTTGGCTGTTGAATATTTATTAAACCAAATGAAAAATATTGTTTGCAATCAGAATCTGTTGAAAGAATTGAGTAAGTCTCCCTGAGAGTTTTTAAATTAGAAAAGTTCTTCACCTTTTAAAATTTAAAAGGTGAAACAAACATGCAATACTTCTAAAATGCATCATAGAAAAACAAACCAAGAGCACATTAGAAAAGGAACATTTACGTGTATTTTGTTGAGTGATTCCTAAAATGCCAAATTTGGGAAATAAAAAATATCACTTCATGTCAGACATACCGCCAAGCTTAACTAACAATGATAATGATGGTGAACATACATGTGCACGAATTAAAAAATGCTTTCAACACATGCATGGTTTCGGGGAAGTTATGGGTCTCCCAACTTCATGTATAACGTACTAAACACGTTATGATGCGCCAGGAAGCCCCGGGAAATTCGAATTTAAATCTTTCAAGTGCGTTATGATAATAAATTTATAACGCACCTTTACAGCGCAGCGATACAAGCGAGAGATCTAGTTTATGCCTAGCAACCGAAATTTTATTAATTAATAGTTTTGCAATTAAAATAAATCTTATAATGGTTTATAATTAAAATAACAGATTGTTTAAATAATTAAACCAAGCATATCGTCATCAAAACTGAGTTTATAAATATAAATTCAGTAACATAGGGAACTATATTTCTATTTGCCAATTTACACTTATTTACGTCTGGTGTGATTTGGCTCAGTGGTGAAGTCCAATGATGCCGTGGAATATTATTGTTGGGGTGGATTTTACGCTTGTTTGTTGAGGGATTTTCGATGTGTTGATTCAGTAAGCTGTGACATCTCAAGAGCGATGTCTTCCAATGACGTCCTCAAATCGGTCTCCAAAAAGTTGTGAGTAGCAATCATCAGTTTCATGAAATAATAATATTCAATAGCATTACTGCATTGATCATAATTCATTAATTGTAAACATGATTAACATGTGCTCTGGTCATCAGGTCACGATGGTGATGAAGATGATAATGATAGCGTGATAGCCAAGTTGGCGTTCATTCTCCCTCTCCATCTCTATGATGATGTCCATGCATGTATGGATGTTACTTACTAATATGTCATTGATGATTGAGGCTTTTTATTTTATCGGATATAATTAATATGAATTATTTCTAATTATTAACATCAATATCACTATGTAGGGGCCTACCGGCTGCCTTATCTATGCTTGCTTGACTACGGTATCAGTGGGTATGTCGCTATCACTGTGGATATCTCTGATTTATTAGGTATTCACCAGTTTACCACATCTATCAGCGGGAGTGATTATAGCCTACGCCCTTGGGGTCGATATGGTTCCTCTGAATTCTGAATATGACTCATAGGCTTCATGATTACTGACATTTATGAATTATTGGATAATTTTCATAGAATTCTCACTAATGTATTCATTATTTACAGGAAATATTACTTCCAAGTAAAGCGCTTAGAAGATGGTTTCGACCTTTCCGGACCAGAATGTCCTAAGCTTGACCACCCACCTCTGAAAGCAGTGAGTAATTTTAATGACAGCTCTGTCATGCAGCGCTTCAATGCTCTCTTAATTATACAGCGGCCCACCTTGATGTATGATGGACTTCATGATCGGCCTTTGAAGCACTACTTCAGTCCTCACGATGTTCGTACAGTACTCACACAATTCAAAACAGTGAGTGATGGTATTATATTCAATTGATACATTAACAAAAACTGATGATCTTTATTAATCGTTCTATCAATATCAGGATGACCAAGCCACTGAAGCGGAATTTGATATTGAGGTTTGGTATAAATAGATGCCTATGAATATTCATGAATATTCACTGAATCACGTGCATAATTCACTGGATTAATTGCTTCGAGGCAACTGTCAATCACATGATTTATAATTCATCTCAAAGTATTTTCTGTTCATTCATGATTCATTAATAATTTGTGTACAGTCAAAACTTTGTAACATCACCACATGGCGTTAGTCATGCGCTAGTACACGTCTCTCCCTTAGAACTTGAATTATCAGAAGGTGTGAAAGCTTGATTAGCTATTTATCCCCGAGGAGTGAGATTGATCTTCTGGTTGCATGAATTTTTTAACGGCTGACAAGAAGGGCTCGGCAGCTATGGGGGCGAGGGCGTCCGTAATCAAAACAACCACAAACAGAACCTGCGCTAAATTATTTGAGTTATTTTCAATTGACGATGATGATTGCTTAAATGATAGAAATTGTTTCTTGAGGTTTAATTAGTGTGTTTTGCCATCTTGTTAATTGTGTCATATGGCCTGTTGTAACCATAGTAACCATGACTCAGTGAACTTCAGTCCAACTATCATGCTTGATATTTAGGAAGAACTGATTTGTATTTTGCACTTTTCCCATTACACTGGTTATATTTTGGGTGAAAATCCTGGGTCGTAAAAATTGTTATTATTATTCTAACAAGTTTATACTGTATTAAGTTGGTGTAGTTAATGTACGAGCTCATTAATCCGGCATTTTTGCAATCTGACCCTGATTTTATATAATTATTAAGAAACGTTCTTGTGCCGCTGTAAACTGAGAATCCATTATGGGATTTATGGAGGCTGGATTAATGAGATATTGACCATGCTCAAATTTTTCTGACATTGTGATACATGTTTAGTAGATGTTTAATGAGATGACCAATTGAATTAATTATTCACAGCCTCCTGGTCATGAGGGACGTGAGAAGGAAATCCGCAAAGCCCTTCTACGTCAGATGCAGAACTGCTCATTCGTGGTGTGTACGCCTTCCACTCATTTCCTCCTCATCTGCATCTCGTCTCTTATTTCAGCCAAACACTTTGGCTGAATCGTATTACACAAAAGGCAAAAAGGGAAGGAAACTAAAGTCAACAATGCAAGGCATGAGAGTCCCTCTACGCAAGCACAAACAGTTGAGTCCCCACGCGTCATGTTATGATTAGGTGTGAATTTATTTCATGTAGGACCATTCGAGGTGGTTACCCAGTGTTAAGGGCGGCGCCATCCACTAATATGTCACTCGGCGAAGCTCAAAGATTGGTGAATGTGGCGTCTAAACTTCTGGTTGTCACGGTAACAGATATAACACAGGTTATTTTGAGGGTTGTTTGGAATATGGTATTTTCAGGAGACAATTGATTTGCAAAGTGGTAATACTGATTATGCTGAACAGGAAGAGCAGGTTAGCTGATTAGTCAATATTTATTAATCATGAGATTTTTTTTTTTTCTGCTTCAGAAAAATCCCAGATTACCACGTGTGAACAGCAGCAATGGCAGGCCTAAGGTATGGTATTTTGAGCCATTGATTTATTGATCAAAGAAAGTGAATAGAACTTTGTTTTATTCATATATCTGATTTGAGCTGAAACCATTGAGGTTGTTTGCCTTTTCTTTTCTTTGATCCTGTTGAAAATCCTATAATCTTATTGAAGTAGGAGTTTTGCCTCTGTTTGGGTAGTGTATGTAGAGTATCAACGACACTTTTGTGGAGAAAAATTTGGTTGATGTAATATTTACCCGGTAGTCACCGTGGAGTTCAAAGTGGGTTAAGTGAACAACGACAAGAAGCTAGAAGCTAGCTGACGATTATATTGGAGACTGAATAGGGGTAAACATGAGATATTGAATTACTTCATTAATTTAATAATTTAAATGTTCCCAAGCATTTTCATTTCATCACAGAATTTTGTACACTTTTTTTGAATAATTGTATTTCTGACTTCTGCTTTCAACCACACACAGAGCTCCAAATGTCGTAAAAAGGAAGCTCCATTGAACAAAGGGCACAGTATATACACGTACGACCCCAGCGGGAAGAGAATTCTGCTCAAGGTATGCGTCCCCCAACCGTCCCTTAACCTGCTTGCGTAGCTGCCCTTAGATTATTAACAAAGGTTTTCTGGTTGATTATAAATGGCTGCGCCTTACAAAAATCACGCAGAAAATTTTTGTGCCCTAATAAAGTTTGCTGTGTTTATTAATTTTATATTTTCATATTCGTTTGCTGTGTTTCCTAACTCTTATTTATTTCTCTTTCTTTGCTTGCTTGTTAAGCAGAAGGATCTCATTCTTGACTCTCCTTTAGCCTCGAGCAGAATGTTAGCCGAATATCGTAAATCTCTTAGTCCTTGTTTGCGTAGACGAATCAAAAGAAAGGTTTGTGGAGGAAACTGCATGAACACTTGATCGTAAATCTATCAGTTTCTCCTCACTCTGTGTTCGATAGTTCATCCATGCATGCCTTTGAATCCACTCATGCACGTTCTGGTACTCGATTAAAACCACGCACATAACCCTGATTATTCAAAGTACTTCTGAAACAAATAACTGTTAACTTGATCACTGAGAATTACTGAAAATAATTGTGGAAGGAGGTCTGACTGTATGTCTTTCAGCGAGGTCCAGAGGAAGATGGTGCCTCATCATCCAATCAGTCTGATGGCTCCAGGGTCAACGGTCATAACGTGGTGACCATCGATGGCACAAAAGCCTCAGATGAACAAGTGAAGCCATGGCTCAGGTATCATCTTCTCTTTCGCTGCATTTGTTGCTTTTTATAATGCCCCGATTTTGTTCAGGAAAGAAATGCATAAAACAGAAGTGAATGACCTAGATTCGGACGATGCGGTGGTGCGAGTGCCTCACCCCCCGACCGCCGAACACACCCAGCGTCCAAAGAGCTCTTTGAGGAGGCGTCCGGATAGCCAGACTTCATACTCATCATCCTCAGCTTCCTCATCTGTCTCTTCCTCGTCTGATCGCACGTTTCATGGGGAAGAAATTGCCGTGCAAACTGGTCCTGAACTTCTGCATGATTATGATCCTGTGAGTCTGCTGTTGAGACTGAGAGGGGACGTTGATTCGTTGTTTATTCCCTTAGGAGGCTGATATTTTGACGGAAGGGGATTCTGTGACATACCAGATAAACGTGTGCACTGGAAGTTGTATTGGTGCCAGCACCAGAGCTGAGGTTAAAATTGTGCTGATCGGGCAGAATGGGCGAACAGAAGAAATCTATTTGGAAGACTCGAAACTCCACAAGGTCCCTTTCCAGAAGGGCCAAGTAGGTTGAACGGTTCATGGCCTTCGCACATTTTGACTTTCATACACTTTCAGGAAGATGAGTTTCGTGTTAAATGCTTTGATTTGGGTCGGTTGAAGCGGATCATCATAGGGCACGATCGAAAGCAGATTGCGTGTGGATGGTTCTTGGATCGCGTTCGTGTGCGTGATCTGAAGGCGCGTGTGGAGTACTTGGTGCTGTGTGACAAGTGGTTGTCTTCCACTGATGGCGACGGAATTACGTTTAAAGAATTCCCTGTCACAGGCGCCTCAGGATATAAAGGTTTGTACGCTGTGCGATATCACTCATATCTCACAGATGTTTCCGCAGAAGTTGATAATGCCCCAACACCCCCGAGCAGCCCTGTTCAGCATGTACGCTCGGAGCCTCGAGTGATGTTCAGTGAAGCCACTGATAGCAAATACAGTATGGACCCAGAAGCCACACTCAGAGCTGAATCTCCGAAGCTCGAGAATTCTGCTACATCGTTCAACGACAGCAGCAAGGACTCGCGGTTAAAAACACTGGAACGACACCTTGAAGAGCAAAGGAAGCCGTCTCCAGCATCTCCCAGTAATTTTAAATCACCTCGGGTTCCTCGTCGAGATGACTTCTTTGACCAGAGTGTGCGCGAGAAAGATTACAGCTCAGTCATTGAGTCGCTCTCCACGGCAACCGATCAAGACAACAGGGATGATTTTGTTTCTGATCACGTGGATTCCCATCAGGGGGAGAAGCTTAGTACTGAGCCGCGTCTACGTCACAAACCAAGGGCGGTCAGGGAGAGTGAGGAGGAGAAAAATCGACCCCTGGACGACGACACTGCGCGTATTTCGACCTCGGCTATTGACTGCAATCAAGGTCATCTTTTTATGGACGGATTTCAGGTAAATATTGATGACAATAAACGTTTATGTTGCAATTGTTTTCTGCTTAGGCTGGGTTAGCTGCTAGCAAACAAGCTGAGCCTAAGGTTGAGGTAAAGAAGGAGGTGTCTACCGGTCCCTCGATTCATACGGCTGCCAAGAATGGTGATCTGAATCGACTGAAAGAGATTGTGGAGCTGAGGCCCGAAGACAAGACGCGTCCTAATGAACAGGGATGGACACCTCTTCATCTGGCTGCCAATTTTGGTCAAATTGACATCGTCCAATACCTGTCAATCACTGTTGTCGATCTAGACATGACCACTCCCACTGGCTTCACTGCGATGCATATGGCAGCACGATCTGGACATACCGCGTGCATGAAAGTAATTCTCTAAATATCATGTCATAATATGATTCACAGATTTGTTATTAATCAGGTTTTGTCCGCAATGGGAGCCGCGATTGATTCCTTGGGCGTGGATGAGTGCACACCCCTGCATCAGGCAGCCGTCAGGTAAGCGTGAACCACGGAATATACATCTTCATAACACTGTCCATCAGTGGTCATCTGGATTGCGTGAAATGGCTAGTGGCCAATGGAGCGTCCGTCTCTGCAGTGAATCTCAGCGGAGCGAACGCTCTTGAGTTGGCCATACGTCACCAACAAGAGGACGTTGCTCGTTTTCTCCGTGCTTGTGAAGATGACCGAGCCAATCCCGAGAGCTCTCTTGCGCAAATTGCCAACAGGTCAGTCACTCCAATCTGGCTCCTTTCCTTATTTTTTTCTTTCCCCTCATTGCAAACCCAAACCTGTGTATGCTTTTCAGATCGGATGATGAACCTCAATCGCGAACGACTGGATCTCCTACTGTGACCCCTGTAAGGGAACTTTTCCCGAATGTTTTGCCGTACTTTTAAATAACATTTTATTTTCAGTCGCACGGCTCTGCGGAATATTCGTCTGAAGACGATGAGCCAATCCAACGAACGCTGAGCAAAGCAGAGCAGCAGAAATATGATGCAGAGCTAGAGGTGCTAATTGATCAAGTCAATTAACGTATTCATCATTTTATTCGTGAAATAGTTTGTGCGTCTCATGGAATAATGTAATGTCTGCGCTTGAGCATGGCAGCCAAGGCTTTGTTTTAACACGATAGTTGACAAAGTTGAGTGTTAACAGAAGGGAATTGTGATCTGAAGTGGGTTATGACTATTACACAAATAATTCATAATATGGCTAGCAACATAATCTAACATAAGAAAATGCTCAATGAGTGAGATGTCAGATGCAGCCGTGTGAAATCAGTGGTGGAACATCTCTGGCATGATGTAATCATTTCAGAACAGTGCTTTTCAAGGGCCTGAGTGTGTGTAGTGAAATCAATCTTTGCAAATCATTATAGAAATCACCTCCAATCAACTGATATCCATTGCAGGAGAAGAAGAAGCTCTACGAACGTCAAGAAGATGAAAAACTGCGCCGTGACTCGAGTTTCCTCGACAGTATTCGTCAGCAATATGAAGAAGGTTCACTGTGATACCTCTATACTGATACATATTTATTGTCTTTTCGTGTTAAGTCAGTGCCTCTACACTCATGTGAAAAGAAAAGGAGATCACTTATTGTTATAGTATTCACAAAGAAAACAGCATTATCATTGCAAGTGTAATCATTATAATATTATAATCATTATAGTTTTGTAGATTTAATCATAGTTCTCTTTAGACTTGTTTGTTTTCGTTGATTCCAAAGACTTAACAAAATGTTCCCCCACCCCACAAAGCATTTATGTCTGTGATATCTGTTGGCTTTTGACCTGTGGTGTTACCATGGTTACTGGTTATTCAATCAATGTCATTCACTGCTGATTCTGAAAAAAAAAGAGAGAAGAAAAAAATACCCCGGTAGTTTGAATTTTTACAATGAATTTCCTATTTTACTTGGTTTGAATAATATTTTTTTGCCCATGTTGTTTGACATTTCTACATCTTTTTTTCCTTTAAAAAAAAATTTTATTCTGTGATTGAGCTGCATTCGGCAGTTCCTCTGCAGTGATAGTGACTGCCTTCTGTGAAGTGGACAAAAAGATTGTCGCTCAGGATATTGTGATAAAATCCCATGAAATACGTTTGTTGATGAGTTGAATACTTGAATACGCTCGTTTGTCAAATAAATGATTATCAGTATTTATTCTGTGGCTTTTTGTTGAAAATATATAATAAAAAATTTGAGTCTGGTTTTTGTGTTTGGTGTAAATTTGCGAAGTCTAATTTCACAGAAAGTTCATAGTAATTGCTGTTTTAGGTGAGTTCAGTTCCCTTCAACAGGTTTGTTGATTGCGATAAATTGAAATAATCAAGAAAAAAACAAAAAACAAACTCCAGACAGAAAAAGGCATAAAATATAAACACGTTTTTATTCTAATAATATGAGAAGATGTACCGTTGCATAAATAATGATATAAAAACCAGAATACTTGGCATAATAAAAACAAAATACTGGAAGATCCACAAAGAAAAAATTAAATTAATAATCATTAATTTTCTCTTATTGCGGTATACGATATCAAAAGAGAACACAAAAATCAAGACAAATAAAATTGAAGATTGTAATTTGATTCAACCTGAGTTATGTATGGCAGAGTGTAAGGAAGCAGAAGAAAATCCTGAAAGGTATCATTCATCATTGCTGTCATGGTTATCATTTGGATACATGTAATGCTTATTCGGGTAGGGTAACTTGGGCTTGCTCTGAGGAGAATGGCTAACAAATGCAGGGTTTTCAGCAGAAACAGGATCCTCAGTTGCCATGGCAACATGATCTTCACTTTCCACGGCAACAGGATTATCTGAGAGATTTGGTTCGTCACGCTCGAGCGACCTAGCGGCGTACATGGGGTTGACGAACGTTTTCGGAGAGAGCACATTGGTGAGGCCGCCCCCTGGGTCAGCTTTGTGCTTACGATGCGCTGAGTCTTTCAAGTTGACGGCAGCAGCCATCTTCGCTTTGGAGAACTGCTTGCCGCCTTGAGAAATTAACATGAGATGAGTCAAAATAAGTGTTGTAACACTCACTTTCCGGGACAGGCATCACATGACCAGACACACCCGCTGATGCGAGTGGCCTGCGCACAGGACCCTTCATGGCCGCTCGCTTGGACGCCTCTTGCAGCAAACGCAGCAGGAAGGCGCGATCTTTTCCCTCCTGTTGAATGAAACGAGTTGAGGAAACGGAGGTAGCAACAAGCAGATACGTACAAGGACGATTTGACTGCGTAGAAGAGCAACCATAGCATTATGGCTGGATGAGATGACTTTGGCATAGTAGCTGATAACACTGCACAGATGCAACAGAAAATTATGCAATCCGGGAATAATCGCCGACTCACATGAGAGTGATCACGAGGAAAGCGAGGAAGGCCGTTGACGTGAAGATCTCAATGAGACCCTTGACCACATGACCTGCGCCCGTGGCCTGCCATTGGCCAAGCAAATCACCAATGACGTTGTACGAGTGATTGTAGCCCTTGTATGGTCCACACACTTGGGATGGTTGCAGAAAGACAATGCCATACGCTACGGCCACAAAGCACAAGATGAAGGTCACGAAGAGCAGCGCCTGGATCAAGGTGGACGTCTGGCCTGCTCTCCACGCTTTCACTGAGGGCACACAGTTACTCACAACGCTCACCTACGAGAGATTGACGTCAAATCACGTCAAAGTGTCAAACATTGAAAGCGCACCCTTTTCACGTAAAATATCACAATGACTTTCAAGATCATGATGAATGAAAGAACCGGGCTGTAAAAAGTTCCCAACCTATTGAGAAAATTATGAACAGTTTACGGTAATCAGGAGATAAGACTATTTTCACCAACCAAACTAACGCTTGTGAGTAGATGAGGTTGAGGGTGTTACGAGCAATGTTGAATTCTGGGAAACTAAGGGACGGGCAGCAGAACTGAGACATCAATCTGGGTGAAAAAACGTATTCATTGCGCAGCTGAAAGGTTTTTGTCCACGAACCTTCGAATGAATTCGGAGAGGAAAGTAATGAGGAGAATGAACACAAAATCCACGATGACCAAACGATAGATTTGCTCACCCATGAAGTTCTCCCAGCACTGCGAGAAAATTCAGTCAACTTTTCAACAAATACAAAAACGGAGTAATTTTGAAATCTAACTCCAGCAGAAGCAGGTGGGATGAATAAGTCTTACTGAACTGACACAGTAGAAGTACGTGTATGGTATTACATAAATGCAAGAGCTCTTACCGGATAGCACGTCATTTCTGAGTCCAACCACTCCTGCTCCTCCAGGTTTCGCTGTGAGCAGTCAACACTGTTGAACCAGAAGTAGATCAAAACTCCGATCGTCACAGCATTCAGAACAATAGTCCTGAGGGAAAAATAATAATTTTGCTTCTGGTATTAAATATTGATCGGATACGAACCGTAGCATCGTGATGGTGAGTTCAGCGCGAGGATTGCGATATTTCTCGAATGAAGCCAGAATAGTGAAAGCAAACGGTAAGAAAACATTGATGGCGGAAATGCACAGCGGCATGGCCAGATCACTGAGAATGCCCACATCATTCTGAATAGAAGAGGGTCAGGAAGAGAAGGAATGCAAGCAAGGAGCTCACGGTGAGAGATTGCGTTATGGAGATGTACCACATCAGGTATCCGGAGCCAGCAAGTAAACCGAGGACAATAAGATTTGTGAAGAGGCGGAATATGGTCACTCCACACCACTCAATACACGTGCGACTTTTTTCGTCTTTCTTGAAGGTACTTAGGTACTCCTGAAATCAGAGAGAAAGAAAATTAGGTTGATAATTCGAGTTCTATATTATGAGATAGCAACCTGCAACTCCTTGAAGATACTTTTGCTTTTAAGTGCGGCTGCATCATCGTTGGTAACGCTGTAATCCCAGCCACAAAACACTTTACTAACATAGTAAAAACTGTATTCATTGCTGGCAGAGATGTAATTCTGCTTGTATGAAGACGACAATCTGCGGAAAGAATTTTCAAATGAACTGCAATTCAAGAGTCCTGTAAAAACCTACATAGACGCCAGAATAATGACGGTCAGCAGATAATAACCTCCGCACGTGCATAGATACGCATATCGCATATCATACGCACTGCCAGACAACACCGTGATCACAGCATCGTAATAGTATCCGTAATACATTTCAGTATCACTGAACCAACCCTGCATGAAAATGGAGGAAATTCAAGATTTTGTATGACCTTAGAATGACATTACCCCTCCTGTGAAAAATTCCCAGCCGCTGAAAGAGATGTTCTGAGTGTATCCGGGAGGGGTCTGCTGTTCCCAACGGAAGACGATTTGTGGAATTATGACAAACGCCAACGTTAGTAAAAAAACAATGATGTTTAAGAGGAGGAGACGTTTGAGGAAGAGGAAGTAGGAGGTGACCCCTGTGCCGAAATGACCTTCAATGACCTTGAGATGACCTTTCCATAAGCTGAGACTGTATGTGACTTCTGCTAGGTTAGCCTTGAAGCGTTGCCATGACTACAGATACATCTCATTAATGAATTTTCACCGGGGGCGGGGGGGGGGCATTCTAGTTGTTACCATGGCAATGCTTCCTGTACACACATCGCAACATTTGAAGGTGCTTTTTGGTGAACTTCGCATCCCTTCAACTCGATGTCTGTGAAGAACAATATTTTTTATTTGATATCATAACTCAATGGCGTCGTACCGAATAGCTTTCTTGTTGGAGAGGGTAGTCGGCATGTCGCGGATGTTTTCATTGACGCGTAAGATTGTGGCTCCGTCAACTGAGTCCTCCTGACCAACCAGTTGGTCAGCCAGTACGTCAATGTCCACTTCCTGACCGTGCTTCAAGCGGATGGTCAAGTAGCCTCCTGCACTGAAGCCTCTCTGAGATTTACGGTCTTTGGATTTCGAGCACCGGTTCTCGATGTCAGCTGCAAAAATAGGCGACAAAAATGAAAATTATTATTATTCTTCTTCTATACAAAGCAAAAATTTTACTATTATAGTAGTTTAAAATTTCAGGCTGAAAATACGAGCATAATTAATTGATTATTTTTATATTATATCTGATATCATACAGAATGCTGTAAAATATGCGTATCAATCAGGATAACGGTGCAGGGTTGCACATCTGTTGAGAGATCGTACGAGGTGAGGGAAGAGAGCACAATTAATTGAAATGTGCTGAATTGAGGAATCAATACGCATCATACGATGACCCCAGGTGCACTGTGGGATAGCCGTTGATAAGAGGTGATGACCCCTGCTTTTGGGAATTCGATAGGAGGATTATGTAATTGCATAATGACGGAACAATTGGTCGGTCTATCTGAACGGCAGAAACGGTAATCACACATTTGAATTACATGACATACTTCTGAATAGAAGATTTACAAGTAAATATTCTGCACGATAGCTGTGATGAAACAAGAACTGAGAAACAAAATAAGAACATTGAAAACAACACATCAATTGTAAACTGTACACTATAGTGTATAAGTCATTGAATACAAGAGATGAAAAGAGTTAAACTCTGAAAAAACCCAGAAAAAATACATGAAGAAATAACATGACAACTTTGAAATAAATTATTAGCACTAACTTAAAGAACATGTCAGACCAAATCAAGCAGTGAGCGAGAGAAAGCGAAGATGAGGTTCTAGACAGTCTTAATTAAGACATTTTCTCATGGGTGGAATCCGTCACATACAAGTCATAATAATGAATTTAAAATGGTTAAAATATGTAATGACGAAATAATTACGCACAATATTAACTTTGAAATTATACTTTTGAGGGAAAAAGAGCTACAAAAGCTAGAAAAAAAAAGGGAAAAAAAAGAAAGAAAAAAGCTGAGTGTTTAAATGACGTTCTACACGTGCTGTGTATAAAAAAAAAAAAAAAAAAAAAAAAAAAAAAAAATGTAATCTAAATGATGTCTCCTGTAACACTAATATCAGTTTATGACCAATGACAGAATTCACATGAAATGACAAAGACAACTTCAAACAACTTCTTAAAACAGCAGAGCAATGAACAGCTTCCTGAACTACAAACCTTATTCAATACCAACTTTCCTCAATAAGCAAAAGAGCAAGAAAATAAAACACCAGCAAATACCAAAAAACAGCACAAAAAAAACCATCAAACTGCACGTCAAGCGAACCAACCTGGTCTCTCTCGGTGGCGTGGTCCTCTGAAGCGGCAGAGCGAGGACAGAGAACGCTCGGAGGACGAAGCCCTTGAGTGACGGGATCAATAAGGGGAAGCTATTATCCTGATTCGGAGGGAAACAGCCGGGAGAACATGGATCCACAAAGCGGAGGTTGTTGCAGGGAGTCCATCGAGGGAAATTAATTGCTCTCACCACTCATTTGTCATCGTACATGAAAAAAGGGAATTACGAGCACTAACATCACGAAGCACTCGCTGAACCCTAAATATGCCTGGATCTGGCATAAAACAATATTAAGCATCGTAAAAGAGAGCATCGACGTCAAACAGAGGAAAGGCGTTTTGCCTGCAGTGAACACACGGGTCAACAGTGCAGTTGATCACAGGCAATTATTTTGGGGTTTTATGGCTGAACCCCTTTTCTGTCAATTGAATTGAAAGAGATTTACATCCAGTGTTCACGAAAAGACAGTACAACACAGCACCTGTGTATTGCAATGCAGTTGCAGTAGGAATGAGGCAATCAATAATCATTTGCATTACACGTTACGAGTATACCAAACATCAAGTTAAATCATGTTCCATGGATTTCAGCTTCATCATCCACAGGGAATGCTAACTCCCAGCAACCCAATCGATGATTCAATATTAGGTGAGTTAAAAAAAATAAAAATTCATTTTACAGAAATCAGTCAAATTGAACACAACGAAAATGTTAAAATGCTGACAGAAGAATACCCACAGTTCTTGCTGGGCATCCTGCGCAGAATGCTGTCCATCTCATCCTCTGTTCCATTGGAATCCTCAGAACGCAGAGTTTGCGTGTTCTTCACGTAATGCGATGATGGACCAGCGACGACGTCCAGTGACAAGTCTTGACCAGGAGGAAAAGGGTGGGAGGGGGGGGGGGAAGCAAAGCGGAATGCAATCAATGAAAAATTTACTGTTTTTCTTTCAGAAATGTATATTTTATCTATGAAGATTCTGAAGTACATGTACTCTTGATTGATGGCAACAGGTTTATTTATAACTAGCAAGGAAGGAGCATTACATAACTCTGGATAAACTAGGTCAGACTGGATATTTGCTTTACATTCAAGATCACATCAAGTCAGTGATGCTCCTCAATTAATAGGCATATTGATTAATTAAATTAATTAATTTGGACACTTTACTCCAGGTGACTGTGTCATTAATTAGTCATTAATTAGCACTAATTGGAATGCAGATTGAAATTAACCGCTAGCAATAGGTATTTTAATATCTCTTCCTTAAGAAAGTGGGGAAAGGATTAAAAAATCTCAGAAGAAAGCTTAAATGGAGAAACGGGGATAAAAGCGGGAAACTCGCATTTTAATGTTTTAACACTCACCATTTTCGTAGTTTTCCATGGAGATGACCTCTTCCCCATTGTGGTTGCTATGGGTCGCCATGGCAACAGGTCAACAATCGGTCCTCGTCAACCACAAATGAATCTTCATAAATTCTTCATAGAAATGTTGCTCCCCTTTCGAGTTTCAACTCTCAAGTACTTCTCTGAAAGGAGAGAGAAAAAGTGAGAAATGAGAGACGCTGAGAAAAAATATTTGGGCAGAAGAAAAACGCAGGGCACCATTAAGTAAAAAGAAGTCCTCACCAGCTCAGAGACGCAAATCGCAGAGAATGAGTATAGAATTTCTACTTCGACTGCTTATACAGTATTAATTTTCACAAGTAATAGACAATTTTTCAGAAACCTTAAAAAAAGTATTTGAAGAACTTCCTTAGTTTTTTATTATCATATGACCCAGGATGAGAGGGTGATAAAGCAGACGATGAAGAGGGAGGGGGGGGGGGGTGTGCAAATAAGCCTCAAGAACCACCTCACTTGTATAACCAAGAAGAATCGGTCGAAATGAAGACTGATATTGCTTAATTAAGTCAAAACATTTTCTGAGTTTCCTTATAATTTACATAATTTTACTAATCGAATTTCGTTAATGATTTTATGCGGTGTAAGTGAATAAAATATCAATAACCGCTGAACTGGGTTATTTTTATTTCATTGATTCCCATTGGGATTTTTCTTTTTCTAATATACTTTCTGATTGTTAATTCCGATAAACCGTCACGTGCGATATCATCTTCACATCCTCTAGTGATTCGTGACATAGTTGGTCGCGTATATTTCGGGGTCCACTCTAATCTTCAATTACGGGTACTTGGAAAAAAGCAAGAATAAAGCTAATGATTGTGAGGCTCAACATATGAAAGCACTGCACTGTAATGAAAAGAATATGAACTGCATCCGTTTACGGGCATGGTGTAGCATTTCACACAATGAAAGCATCGAGCAAAACAAACGAATGAAAATGATTGATGCTGAACATTAAATGCAACCTGAGTTTATTAGTTATTACACATGTACTCACTTATTGCATTGTTGCGAGGAAACGCAGTTCAAATAAAATACGTTCTGTCAGCAGGAAGTCACGAATATTTCATTAAGAGTAAATGTAGCCTGACACGACTGTAGCAGGGTTACGGATACGGTGGAAGACTATAAACACGAGGTGAACATACTGTGAAATGGTGTGATTGAAATTGCTCGCCTACGAATTATTCGTTTGATTAAAACACTCAAAAACAGAGGATTTTGTAACTGACATAAGTTGTAATATAATTTTATAGACTCTCGACTGCGATCAATGATGTCAACTATTTCAAAGATTAAATAAATACCCAGTAATCGTGATATGAGTGTAATTACTTGGGCCACACTTGAATAATGTCTGATATCAGCTTCAATCTCTCAGCTTATAGCTGCTTCATGTGATGCCGTGCTACAGTGTATCATATATTCAGTAATATGATATGATATGATATATGATATGATGGGGTTTTACGGCTCCACCCAATCCATTCGGGTGATACGGGCGCCAGAACAGAAGGCCCGGGACCGGGGTTTTCCCCTACTCTTATCGATAAATCCCAAGGGTTCTTTATCCTCCATACCACCATAGACAGCAGTACACAGCGCCCGGCCTTGTTACGCAGTTGGGCAGCACTGTAGAGTCACCGAAGAATTGCAATTATAACTCACAATCATAACGCCCGTGGCCTGATCGGGTCTCGAACCCGGGACCTCGACCCCCACGGTCGGCATAAAATTGCAGTCAGCCGGTAAAACCGACTGAGCTATTCGGTATTATATATACCAGCTATGACCCCCTACCCCTTCTCCCGTAGACATATCTGGTTTTGTGAGCATGCATCTGGTGCACGCCATAAAGATTAAAATTAATAATTGGAAACCAACGCATCACTCACTACACGTAACTGGCGTCTGCCTGACCACACAAAACCCGAGAGGTGCACACACCCGAGACGCGGCCCAACTCACCCGATGATGTTTGCAAAATCATGCGAATCAACAGCCTTAAAGGCACCATACATTAAACCCCCATTCAACTGACCTCTGACCTTCCCATGAGCCTCACTGAAGCATGTCGATTATGTAATAATAGTTGTGAATGACGTAATAATTCCTCTCGTCCTTCGAATCAAACCACAAAACAGTTCGCAATTAATTCCGAGGAAATGTTTCGCAAACAGATTCGCTTATCACTCAAGAGAAACTCATTTCATAATCACACGAATATCGCCAGTGAGAGGCAATATGTGATATGACTGGAGAAACAGTTACAGGAGGTGCAGTTGGAAGCAGATGCCGCTGATAAGGCGAATGATAAGGTGATAAATCCGATAATTCGACACTTGAGACACCGATTGCTGCCGTGTGCCACCAGTGAGAGATGGCGCTCCCTTACATTTACAAATATCGATTCAAACAATAAACACACTCGTGCTTTAAATGCTGGCTTCGATTTGCGATGGTAAACTCGCCAGATTTGAATATCGCGGCATGAGAACCGTCGAATCGTGGTTCCTGTAAGTTTAACCTGGGGAAATTTGTGTGATTCTGAATAAACAAGCGATCTCAACGCAAAAGTTGCGGCAAACAAAAAAAAAAAAATAATAATAATAATTATAAATGATGCACCGCTACATGTAAACAACTCGGTGATTTGACCATGGTAAGCGTAAGAGAAACAAAACAAAAACATGGAAATGATTAAACAGAATGACATCACAGAACCAACTCAAGAGATACCTGAGGGAGGAGTGATCAGATGAATGAAATGAAATGAAGAATATCGATGAAACAGAACACAAAATCAGATTCCTCAAACTGAAATTAAGTATTCACAAAGAGAGCAATCCATTACTGCTAAAAGATGAATGCACACGACAAAATGCAATGTATGACAAGATGGGATTCAGGACTTGTGGGCTCTCAATATGGAGAGGGAAGGAGAGCATGGAGAACAGAAGACAGAGTGGGAGCGACTAGTTGCAGGAACAAGCACAGGGTCACCAATTGTGGAGAGTTCTGTTGGAGTTAAGGGACGACGAGAGGTCGTAAAATGCCACCAAAAATCCAGGACTCAGCTTCCCCGCAAGAATGCAAGCCAACAATTAACTAATGCGTCATAATGCAGACAGCTTAACGCAATAATAGCACTACTTAGTGCAGAGTGAGCAATCAGGCCCATTTGTAAAGTGATACTTCAAAAGTCCATGATAATAAAGATAACAGGTGATTTCAGCTGATAAGGCGAATCATAAAAACCGTTTAGAAGCCCTAAATGGAATTTTTTTCTTCTTTTCTCACTGTACTAAATGGACTTCCTGATTGAGTGAGTAATAAAGTGTATCTGCACAAGCAAGAGATGATCAGAGATCGGTCTCAATGGCTGCAATAGTGACGACGCATTCTCACAACGTGCGCCAATTTCACCCTTTTTCCTTTCTAACAATGCCAGTATTTAATTGCGGGCGTCTCATGTGCACAGAGTTTTAAACTTTATTTAATTCCTCAATCCTTAGGTCATTGATACTGAAAATATTGTATGATTCATGATTATATTTGAAATTATTTTGCAGCTCCAAATTCTTCAAACTTTTCATATTCATTGCTGTTGCTATGGTAACCAGTGACACTACAATTTCGTGCGTGTTATCTTTGAGGGAAATTCTAACAATTTGGGGGCCAGGTTACACCTGTCATTCGGCTGTTTCGTCAACGAAGCCAGTTTTCCATTATGTAACTAAGGATTTCACCCTGGGTTACATAATATGGAATTAGGTGCAAAAATAAGATGAAATCATAAATATATCATGATTGTGGATCGGCATAAATCCACCCGTATCTGAGCAAAAAAAATGTCAGCATGATCCACGATCAAGGAATTCCCTAATAATAATAATAATAATAATAATAATAATAATAATAATAATAATAATTTTTTCATATAAATAAATATACAGGATATGCTCGTGTGAAAATAAACAACATAAAGAATCAGGTAATTATCCTTAAAGCGGAATTCCCCAGTGCCTGGATGACCAGACGAATAATAAACAGACGTTGGGACGCGGAAAGACGTTGGGACCTTTTTTCACTCTATAACAGCTTTTCCAGAAAGTTCTTCCGAAACAGATAACCACGCGTGCCACTGTCTGTGCTGTGCGTGGGTCTTGAGTAATGAATGGTAAGCTAAAATAGATGTCGCTGCTTTCTGAATTTCTAAACTTCGGTTATACTTGGGACCCTGTGAAGGTAGACAGGAGGCTGAAATTTGTATAATTGAGTGGCTTTCCACCTTGATTTTGTGTTTAATATCGCGGAGGCCTGCATCAACACAATGAATTAGAAAAAATATTGTGACATGGAATGGGTATTTACAACCCTTTGTATGGTGGCAGATATATGGTCCAATGTATTTACAGGTTCTACCGCAATAAAAACGAAAGTAATAAATATGATTTCAAATGAACAACAATTTTGGGTCATGCTGGTCTGGATCTAATGCCAGAAGCAAGGTTAATACCAGGTAATGATTAGCAAAGATATACAAACAGATTGCATTTCAAATGATTAACTGGAATAACCCCAATAGATTGATTCATTTGTGTGATGCATTGTGGATTGAAGTTCACAGAGAGAGTCAGAAAAATTAAATTGAAAACTACAAAATAAAAAAATACATTTAATATTATTTTGAACAATAATACAATAAGTGATATATAAATAGTAATATTAGTGAGAAGGGAAATGTCTCAATGCAGAATATTAATGGGATTGAAACAATTTCAATCGCATAAGTCTTATGGTGAATTTGATTACTGGGTAACTCAGTTCTGAGTTTTCAATATCTTTGATCATCACAAATTGCACGATGCAAATCATATCTCAGTCAGATGTAATGGGAGGATTTAATTTTGAAAACAAGACAAGGTACAGTAAGAGTCAAGTCAAACAGGCAGTCTGAAGTGATACCAAAAACCTCATCCCCAAGGCAAAAGAAGAATCATGAAATTCACCGTCCTGTGATCTAATTGTTCACATGTTGCTTCAACAGCGTCTCACGCTTTTCGTGAGCTGCTAGAAATTAAAGATGGTCAGGTTGAGGCCATTGAGCGCCAGTCCTCGCTAACACTGGTTTTCCTACAGGCGTCATAATGACCGAATATCGCTGTTTACAGTTTACATGGCCTCATCTCTTAACTCCAGACAGCATAGAAATTTCAAGGAGACAAAAATAGCTTTGTTGACCTGAACGTCCCTATGGTGTGGAAACCAATATGAAAAAAGAGGTCATGATGATCCTTGGGACAATTGCCGACCACTTTGGTAGACTTAACCTTGAGACATGCCCCCTCCTTACCAGTGCTTACTGTACCTGCCTAGTGTCCTCACAATGGAACATATGGCTCATGATTCACAGGTCAAGACTTGAGCACAGGGTCTTACCAGTAAGCTCTGGTTGCATGAAATGCAAATGCAGCCTTAGCCTTAAAAAGTGCCAAAACATATTATAATGATAACATAGCATGGTAATTATATATATTATACAAATGAAGATGTTGATACCGACTCCATAATCTCATTCAAGAACCTTTTAGATCGATCATGGATGACCGAAAGATATATTTATGCCATCTAGCCAAGCATGCAAAAGTGAATAAAAAAACAAAAAACAAAAAACAAAAAAACACCAAGGAGCTGTCAACATTGGTCAACAGGACCTAGTCCTACAATGACAGAAAATGATACGTAAAAGGATATGTATATATACTGTAGAGCTTGAAATCGGTTCATTCACTGGTAAGACTCCCTCGCTGTTAGCTCCCTAACTGGCCCAAGCCGTAGCGTAGTCTTCTAAGTCTATAATACACTGTAGTATGTCAGCTATAGATTAGAATATTAAATATAAATATTATAGATAATAGACTTATAGAGTATCAGTATACTTATATAGCACTAAATATAATTTTTAGTTCCCCTCTGGGGAAACGTCTCTGCGTCTAATTTTTAGGTAACCTACCCATTCAACGCCTCGACAACTTCAGAAAATAAAATTAGTTTTGTTAATATCCAATTGAACGCTCCATTTGGCAGCAGTATGCAACCAAAGAAAATAAATTATCCAAAATATAAATTGAAATTCCGAAACTTTGTTTTCGTCTCGTTTTGTCCAAAGGAAATTGCATCCGAGTGAAAATACTTTTGATGCGTTATGATAAAAGTCATAACGTAAAATTGGCGCGTTAGAAGTCACAGGCGTGACGTCATTGAAACTCCCCTTTGTAATTAGAGATAACAGGATATGCATGCTGGCACAATTTAATGACGTAATCATGAATCCATTGACAACGTAGTAAAATATGCATTTTTTTATATTTTTTACTTGAGATTTGAGTTGTAATTGCCCGTGATGTTCACTGGGGTTATGCTGAGTGACTGACCAACGACATCATCATAGATGATAGTGACACACAGAAAAGTAGAAAATATAGAACATTTATTGCTCAGAATAATAACACATAGAGCGGAACATAACACACATAAATAACAATGGTAACTAAATGATCATGACACATCGGTTGTCCTCTTCTGGTGCAGATGGTGAATGCTGTCCTGCTGCTGACGCATGGTCAAGAAGAAACTCTCAAGACCCGCTATTGACGATGTCAGGTCATCCATGAACGAATCCTGATATATATATTAAAAAAAAAATTATTGTTGTTTTACTGAATCCTGATGAAAATAATTAACATTTATGCAATAACATTACTCTCAAAATTCAGAGCGATTTCAGAAATTCACAGCATCATTTTAATTCATCCAATAAATTTAGTAAAGATTAAAAAGTTCTTGGAGAAAAGAAAAAGATATCTCACCCAATGATGTCGTGAAATATTCTCGCTGTTTGTGGCCCACTCAATATTCTCAAGATTTGATGCGAGTTCCGAAAGAACAGGAGCTAGCTGCGTGAAAAGTTCACTCGCATATCTGGAAATGAACTCACAGATTGACCAGGGAATTAACCAAACAGAAACCCACCGTTTATGCGAGGCTTCAATTCGGATGAAGTCACCGACGTAAGGGCATTGGAGTCTTGAGATCAAAGAGGATTTGTGTGACAAAACGTCTTGTAAATTGGTGTTGATGCCATTGATGACGTCAACCTTCTTGGCTATTTAGTAGAATTAAATTATCAGTACAATGCACAGTGGGGATACAGATGATGGAGAATGTACAGCTTATCACTTGCATATCATTAACGAACGGCGAATTGTGCGGGTGAGACGGCAAATTGTGTGGAGTTGGACGGAGAATTGTGTGAAATTTGAATAATCGTTCATTATTCGAGACATCCTGCATTGTTTACAACAAATGATATGTGCAGATACCAACCAGCCCAATCTGGCTATCACGCGGTATCAACCATGTAGCTGTGGGGTGCGCAGTTTTCAAACGTAAGCTCGCACAGTTTGACCACCCCCCTCAGAATCGACCTTTCGACACACATTTTTGTTGATAGAAATCGATTACAACTACATATGATCATGTAAAGTTGATGGAATGTTCGATGTGGCGTCACCTATCGTTAGGATGTGATTTCAATTAAGTTTGACCGCTCATTGTCCGTCATCCGTATCCCCACTGTGAAATGGATCCGTAATTATTTCCAAATTACTTACCCAGCGATTGGGGGTGAAGAATATCATGTGTTTCCCTCTCTTGTAATCTCTGCTGTATCTCCAAGTCAAGCTGCCAAATAAAGACAATGAAGAAGAAGTCATGAGTTTTGAATAATTTGCATTCAAAGAGTGCACAGAAGAGAGAGAGAGAGAGAGGAGAAATTATATATTACAAGGATAAGAAGAGGCCAGACTACATGGCCATTATAACTTTCACGACTTACAAAATCAGTTAAATAAATACATATGCATGAAATGTTTGTGATGCGTCGTTGACAGTGAGAAGCACAAAATAAGCCAAGGGAGCACACGGCCATGCACAGACACGCCCACCTTGTGAATCTCTTTCTTGGTTTCTTCAATTTCTTTCAGAAGACGCATCAGTCGAATGGAGGGATATCGCCTGGCCAAGTTATCCAAGTTCTCACTGGTTTCCTGGGGAGAAAAATTTAACATTTTATACATAGAATATTTATTCAATTGTGCACGTTTTAGAGAAGAAATGCAGCAAGAAGTGAATCACGACTTTCATTTCATTTTTAGCTGAAATTCATTTTGCTACTGGCATACAGTGAGAGACGAGCAAGCGTGGACTTTTTATCGTTGGAGCCGTCAGAAGGATATGGGAAGTATTGGAAACATTATTGGTCATCACAGATCATTTGACGAAGTTTGCAGTAGCAGTAGCAACCAAGAGCACCTTTACCAGCGCGAGGGTAATTTTCAATGCAATGTGTCATCTGCCCTGATTGGCCCAAAATATATAGCTCACGCACAAAATCAATACCACTTTGGCTTTGCTCTGAGCATCCAATGTAAGTTATTTGAATCATCATTAGCTTCAAACGGTAGCAGATCCTCAATATCCAATTGTGTCATAATGATCAAAAATAGAACTGCTCACCATGCTTGTCATGTGTCACAATAATGCCATTTCTAACAGTGAAACATCCCTAAATACCCGTAATAGATCTCCTTAACACGAGTCAAATGACCCAGCAAAAGGGTAAGCTAGTGACTGCATGCGTCATAGTCTCAAGTGTTCTAATATGATATCCCCTTACAGTTGCAGTCACGTCAACGTATGCACGGAGTCTTCAAGGGTAATGAGTACCTGGCGGGAAGAAGCACCACTGGCAAGGACAAGGCCAAGGCTGGCCTCTATAAAGAGGACCTTATCAACATCATAAGTATGCAGAACTCCTTGATTTTGTACATCCAACACTGTTAAGACTTTCATCCCCTCTTCAGAAATCACTCAGATACACTTTCCTGGGCCAAACACTACGGAGAAATGTGTGAAAGTTGCTATCAGGGCCAAACTGACCAATGCTCAAAAAGTAATGAAAGCGCAGCAGTTAGTGCAAATCTGTAGACATCAATTATTGTGCACTCATGACCTTGTTTCTTTCAGAGCGGCTGCTCAGGCTGCTGAAAGCTGCCCAAGCTGATCATTCTTGAGAGATGTCATGATTAATGTTCTTTTAATGTACTAACTCACTTTCTCTCGTAGAATTAAAGAAGAATTTTTGCATTCCTACTGTTTTTCTTTATGTATCATCATATTATATACATCAATAAACTGCTACAACAGTGTGATATTCTCTTAGTACAAGAGACGTGGTTGCATGACTGGGAATTGAATAAACTCAGTGACGATGACGCTATATCTATATTAGGAGTCTCCGGAATGGACCCTCAGCAGCTCCTCGTTGGTCGCCCGCATGAGGGCTGTGCTGTATTGTTTCACTCTAGTTTGAAAATCTCAATCGCCAGTGTGCAGACAAACTCGTGTAGAATGTTTGCTTGCGTGGTGAACGTGATTAATTCTATCAAATTTCTTATTTTTAATGTATATATGCCGTGTGACAGTGTGACAAATGTTGATGCTTACATGGATATTATGAATGAGATTGAATCTATAATTTCAGTTCATCAAGATATTGATAATGTCATCATAGGTGGTGATATGAATGTAGACTTGAGAAGAACAAGATCAGCTAACTTAAGAGCACTTGAAAATCTATGTTTCAATCAAAGTTTACTCTTTTGTCAGTCTTTTGATCAGTGTCATGTCGATTTCACCTACGAAAACGAGGCCACTGGAGCACGCTCTATTATTGATCATTTCTGTGTCTCTGAAAATATATTTAACTCGATTGTGCATTACTTAGCAGTTCATGAAGGTGACAACCTTTCAGATCACGCACCAGTATTTCTTGATATCAAACTCAATTTATGTAATGTTACTCAATCCGTATCTACTTCACAGAATCGTGTTTCATGGCATAGAGCATCTAGTCGAGATATTCTAGCGTACAAAGAAATGTTAAGTGTATGTCTAGAAGGTATTAATGTTCCTTACGAAGCTTTACATTGTGTTAATTGTTCTAACTTTAATAATGATTGTCTCATTCATACTCACTCAGTCG
>KB303150.1:204851-226808 GCA_000328365.1 Capitella teleta
ACAGGTGAAGTAGAGAGTAGAAGATTGCAAGCGTACGTACTGAGCGACAACCTACCTTTGATCAGTGATATCTTCATCAGGTGAGGTCGTCATGTTTAATTACTTGTAAAATGCTGATTCACTTGCTTTGTAATCAATTTGATATTAAATTTGTGTTCAACTTTATTAGTATATGCAGAACTAGAGAAACCTCCGATGATATATTGTATAGGCTAGTCACAATCATTATGGATTATTGATTGACCGCGGAAATAAAAGCAGCGGAATTACCATTCGGTTCTTAAACTGCAGAATTTCTGCCCCGCGAAAAAAAAAAAAAAAAAAAAAAATCCGCTTTCCAGAAACTACTGAATTGAACTGAATTGTATATTATGGTATTCCATGGATGTATATACAGAGTGGGCCAAAAGGAGTCTATCTGATCGACTCTGTATAAGCAGGACGATTTAACTGGTAAGTGTATAACATGTGCAGAATTACTGATTTAATATTCTGTATCGAAAGACATCAAAATGCAAGCATTTGTCGCTTATGCATATCGATACCCAATGCCAAATCCGCAACACATGCAAGTTTTAAAATCGACATTTAATCAATATCATATAACTGCAAATGAATTAAGCATAGAAACATTCGTTATATTATTCTTTTATGGCTATCGGTCACGCCCTGCAATAAAAGTGAGCGTTATCAGACCCCCGCTCTTTTTCCCCTGATTAGACGCCAATCGCCCTATTGATCGATTTGCCCGAATTAATTCGACCTCCGTGTACTATGCAGACCTGCTTCTCATGCAAATCCCCTATTGACACAAAAAGCGAGAAGCAAATGTTTTTTCTTAGGTATAATGCATCGCCGGCATCTCGATCTATCGTGGGACGCTCGTTCATGAATGGTTTATGCGGTGCTGCGACCAAAACACGCAGTGGAGAGGCGTTATATGTCAGCTCAAATATCACGGATACGTGAAACATATACGTGGTCAATCACCGTGCCCAGGTTTAATCGGGAACCTCGCCAAGGGAGCTCACAATTCACAATAATTAAAATCAAAATTAAATTGAGTATTGAAGATCACATCTATATATGTATAGTGGGTAGGGAAGGGGGGTGGAGAAGGAGATTAAAGAAATGAACAGAAACAAGTACATATATCATAATTTCCATTGATGAATACAAATTGTTCAGCTGCATGCGTACCTAGCAGGCATGGTGCATGAGCCACCACAAGGGAGAATACGAGATCGGGAAAAAGACCTATCCAATTTTGGAGCAGTTAAAATGTACATGCATTTGGATTTCAAAATGACAACGTGGACACGCACAATTGTGCACGTATGGTAATGTTCATCGTAGTGATGTGCAAGTGATTTCTTATCTAACAAGTGTCTTATCTATCAACAAAGTACGTTAACTGAGGTATGTATGGACCACGTGGACCAACAAGGTCTACGTGTTTGTTTTAACTAGTTTACTATTATTATTGGTTTTATATATTTCCCGCTAACATTAGACTCGGTATAAAATAGAGTGATCCTTCATCCATTATAGAATCGTGCTCCATCTGCGGTATGATTGATTCTGTTATCGTGAATAAATACGCCTGAGTACACAAAAGCTTCGATGGGGTGCACGATTTATGATGATATTATTGCATTATGGCCTCATTATACACACGCGTACTCTACTCCTGTTCATTCAATTTATGATGTTTAGACAACTTAGCATGCACTTTGTGAGTGATGGATTTATATTCATGTATTAATTATGCATACGTATAATTACTGTTAAAACCATGGTCTCGCAACACACTGTAGTATACGTGCTGCCATCACTGATTTGCCAGCAAAGGTGATGAAAATCAACTGTCACGGGGGTGTGACGTCAGACGCCGTCAGTGGATCCATTGTGTGGGCCTTCGGAGGCACGCTAACAACTCGGCCAACATATCTCCACAAACCTGTCATAACTCATATATTTACATAACGGTATCCATAAACGCATGTCATTCAACATGGCATTGATTTGAAGTGATTTCACACCAAATATTATCTTGTTAGAGAGCTCAAAGGTAAAGGGCAACGGCATGCCCTTTCATGGTTGTTTGTTCTTTGGGTTATTTGCGTATTACAGGTTTCTGCTTGTAAAAAAATGTTTGCTGAAAACACAGAGAAACAGGTTTTTGCAGTCCTTCGACCTTCCCCCGTTTGTTCATTTATTGAGGCCCAATCAAGCCACACGTAATAATAACATCAACATCGCAAATTCTCATTATGCCATCGATCGACACTAGTCTTGTAGTTGAACAAAGCAAATCTTTATTCGTGTGTATAGGACTGGATTGGGTCGATAGACCAAATGCTCACAAGTCATAATTCCTAAACACAGTACATGCAATGCATGCATAACCATAAGCCCATTTAACCCGTAATTAACCCTGTAAGCACAACCCTTGTTTAATTCGGAGCCGATCCCAGTCTAGCCTTATCTCAAATCGTACCCATAAAGCCTAGTATACCGATTAATAAGTATAATATACTAGCATACCGATTAAGTCCCTGCAACAGTGTAACCATATCCCTTGTGAATTCGTACATTCTGGTTTATGCCTGAGACTTGAGAGTTATGTACCTGAGACAACTGCATATCAGTGCTGTTGCTTCAGGATTCCGAGAAGAAGAAAAGAAAAACAATTATTAAATTATAAATATAAATGGATGAATTACAGCTGCAATAACTCTCTCGTTGCTCTAGTAACCACATTGCTTTGCAGGCGTGCAAGATAGGCCGGCCTATTTATCAGCGGTCTAATGTATTTACCAAGTAGGTGCTGGTATCTAACGGACAAACGCGAATCTATACCTATTACCTACACATTTAATTGAATGTCAATTTGATGGGTGATTTATTACCTGTAAGGCATAGCATGTGCTGATGGCAGCATACCAGTACTGCCCTTTAATTCCCATTCACGACAACTGGGTGAATACCTGACGTTTACATAATATGTGTAGGTCGTTGAGTCAGCCTTGAATGACAAATTATAGAATCATAGATACCACGCACCGTCACAAAGACTCATAATAAGTCAATAATCCAAATTTATATTCTGTATTTGCACACATTATTGTGTAGGCTACATGTATTTCTGAACGAACACCTAATTATATTGAGAGACAATCGATTCTATTTCCCTGGGTCAACAATTGAAACAAATCATGACTCATTATCATATTTCAACCCATTGTTATATACGGTGACATCTTGAAATTTGATTTCAACAAAAATGAATGTTTATTTTTCATTTCAGTATTGAATCGTGCCATTATGAACCAACACCTATATAATGTTGACAAACACGTTTAATGCCATGTATGCCAATCGAATACCCTCTTAATTTCGGGGGTGTAACAACACTTTCAACCCTGATAATGCACCACTCGTGAATTATAATTAACTCCACTTTTTACGTTCATATAATTATATTGTGCGTCGAACAGACCTTTTTTTTAGCGTGCGCGAGAGATTGATCGAATCGTACAAAACGGCGGCGCATCCGTTGACCTTTTAAGTGATTCAGGTCAAGGGGCGGGGCTTGTTGACGCAGCGCACGCTCACCTACTGATGAGTCAAAGCCACACTTTCTTGATTACATTCACCTAAGCTCACCCTGTTCTGCTGAGGTGTACGGCTTTTAAAGCGCCTCGATCGGGACGCATACGATAGATGCACGCCGAGTCATTTCCAATACAGCTTTCATAAACATTTGTTTTCTTACAGGACTAATCAACAATCATGGCGTCCGAACTTTTCTTCCGCTTCGTCAAGCTTGGTTTCAAACTCGACAACCTGGATGAAAAATGGGAGTACACGGAAGAACCGCACTCTTCCCGGAGAAAGGAGATCCTGAAGAAGCACCCAGAAATCAAGAAGCTCATGGGTCACGACCCCACCATCGCCTTCATCGTCACATCGGAAGTCATCCTCCAGCTCATCATCGCTTACAGCTTACGTCAGTCCACCTGGCCGGTCATCATTTTCACCTCTTACGTCATCGGAGCATTCCTGAACCATTCCCTGGGAAGTGCGATCCATGAAATCGGACATAACCTGGCCTTTGGTCACTCTCACCCCTTGTGGAACCGTGCATTGGGGATGTTATGTAATCTCCCAATGGCTGTACCAATGTCCGTCACCTACAAGCGTTATCACTCGGATCATCATCGCTACCTGGGACATGACACGCTGGACGTTGACATTCCTTCTGTTATCGAGTCGCATATGTTCCGTCATCCGCTGACCAAAGCGTTGTGGCTACTCTGTCACCCGCTCATCCACTCCATCCGCCCCTACTGCAAGAGCCCCAAACCACCCTCTCTGCTAGAGTTCATCAACCTGGTCGTTCAAATGTCGTTCAATCTTTTGGTTCTACAAGTCTTTGGAGGCAAATCTTTGGTGTATCTGCTTTTGGGCACGGCATGGGGGTTTGGTTTTCATCCAACCGCTGGACATTTCATTTCTGAGCACTACTTGTTCTTCAAAGGCGAGGCGACCATGAGTTACTACGGCCCCCTGAACCCCATTCTCTTCAACGTCGGTTACCATGTCGAGCACCACGATTTCCCGTACATCCCGCACACCCGGCTGGCGAAAGTGAAGGAGATTGCTGGGGAGTTCTACGATCATCTTCCCTATCACACTTCGTGGGTGAAAGTTCTGTGGGATTTCATTTTCGATCCTGAAATGGGGCCACACGCTCGTGGCGTTGGATACATGAGCGATGTGAAGGAAACCGGAAGCACGTGTGATGCGGTTAAAAACAATGGAGTTACTAATGGGCACCACGTGACCAGCAACGGTCATCACAAATCATCATAAAGAGTCGTTTCTATTCACTGTTATCTGCTTCAGGGCGCTCAGGGCATAATTCCAGGTGCTCTGGTTCTTCTTCATTTCTTAAGTTTTTGAGTGTTTGTTTAGTTACCTTGGTACACAACGTAGTGTTTTCATCAGCAGAGCGCTTTAGTGCTAACTAGGTCATAAAAGGTCATTAAATAGGTCAAGGCATGCTGTCAATGGACGTCCTTTGACTGAATGCTCGGTGTCACGCGTAGCTGGGTAAGAAAAATGCAAGCAATTGATCTGCCGCAGCAAGGCTGCCGGGCTGAATATACCATTATCGTGATTATAATTATAATTATTGCTTAATTAATATTCACGTCAGACTATGAAAGCAAAAGGTCTTTTCGCATGGTGGAATTCACCGTTCATTCTATTGATCTGCGATTTTTTTTTCTTCTCCCCCTTATACGTACATCACACGTGTGTACGTATAACTTCCTCGTGCATATAAATGATGACTTAAAGGCACGTGCATGTTACTTTGGTAAGGCACAGGGGTCTTGGACCTTCTTATTCTCTTTAAGTAATAATCGCAAATTTCTGTTTGGTATAATCAGTAGCATTTTTCATTTGTTTTATTTTTATAATAACTAGTCTGGAAAATCGAGTAATAAATCTACGTTTAGATATATATCTTGTGCCGTCGTTTTTGAATGTTTGTATAATTATTTGCCAGTGTGTGACTTTTCATATCCTTATTTATGTTTCAATTTGGGTTTCTTTGCCCTTTTCAATACGTGCTAACGACACCAAAATTACCGGTATTACCAGCATCCATCCTCCTATATGAATGCATAGCACCAAGAAACTTGACACCAACCATTTAGTGCGTTATGATTTTACATAATTTCGTCTGAATGATTATAATCGGACGTGTGTGCTTACAAATTTACAAGCGTGCATTTCCATTGTATTTTTTTTTTTTTTTTAAGTGTTACATATTCTTTTTTTTTTTTTTACTACAATGTTACATATGTATGCTTTCAGATGCTGTTTATTCTTGTACGTTATGTTACATATATTGAAGTCTACGTGGGTGTGATAATTAAATAAGCGACCTCAACATTACGTTAAACATTCCAATTTTCAGATAAAGTTTTCATACACATTATTATGTTTTTTTGTTTTTGTTCTTGAACGTCGTTGTTTTTTTTTTCAGGAAATTATAATTATTTTTCTATCAGTATTTGACAACACACTACAAAGTCACAGTGTCGATGTGAATTAAAATAATATTCATCTAAATTTCATTCATCTAAATTTTTTGTATTTTTGACACACACATTAATACTTTATTAATAGATTTGAAGAAAACAAAAATGTATAAAAGGAGAAAAACAAGAAGTCAATCGAAGCCCTGATGTATACAATTTTAGGGAGAATTCCGAAAAAAAAAGCAAAACAAAATAGTAAAGAAAACAGAAATGATGCAGAAGTTCCGTCTAAAATGGTTTTCGACTAAACACTGGCAAATATGATGAAATTATATTTCATCAGTAGTCATCAGCAGTCATTAATAGTACTCTGACCCTGAACACGTCATCAATTTCAAATGCATGGTGCCATTCGTGGTCTCGTAATTTAACTGGATGAAGCAGAAACAAAGATTAACAAGGATATTTTTCAATGACGCAGGCATCTTTTATTGATCGCAATCCCTCCATCACTGATACTAACTGATCGTAATAAACTGAAGACTTTTGCGCGAATTAAAGGTTGTCCGTGAATGGACTAAGTTGCAAGGAAATATCGACGATCATTGGAAAGTGTTCAAACAGAGCTTCAATCATTATCTCGCTGGATCTGACTTCATCTCTAAGAGTGACCCTGTCTGGAACAAAGCACAACAAGAGAGCTTCAACAAACTGAAAACCATAGTGGCCCAGGACATCACCCTCTCATACTTCGATGGGAAGAAGCCATGTGTCCTGTCGGTCGATACGAGTTCTTATGGCATTGGAGCTGTGCTACTTCCAAGATGAAAAACCGATTGCATTCGCTTCAAAATCGCTCACTTCAGCCCAAAAATCCTATGCTCAAATTGAGAAGGAAGCATCAGCTATCCTGTTTAGGTGTTCCAAGTTCCATCAGTACCTATATGGCACTCAGTATGTTGTTGAATCAGACTATCGCCCTTTGGAGTCAATCTTCAAGAAGCCAATCTCCCACGGCTGCAATCACTACGTCTGAGACTGGCATGTTATGACATGACAGTGCTGTACAAGCAAGGGAAAACACTGATTATTAAAACACTGATTATATTAAAAGTATCTCGTAAAATCAATGCTGTAAACAGCTAAATTATGAGACACATACTTTGTGATACAATTTCATTTAAAAGCAAGGCATAAAGCTAAGAATAATCACAGACAATAAGATGGACTTGAAATGACTAGATGTTTGTTAAAATCGGTAAAATAGTCCGATCTCTTTTAGGTATAATAAAATTTTTGAGGAATGAGTGTCCTCAAAAAGTTGCCTCATTGAGGAAACGTTAAAATATTTCCTACGTGATACTTCAAAATCAATACAGTCTATTAAAATATGCTTAACAGTTAAAAGACTCTGACAGGAGATGCAGAATGGAGCCACCTCCCTGCGCAGAAGATAACCGTCGGTGAGATGCGAGTGCACGGGCCAGCACAATCTCACCACGTCTATCTATTTGTGGACCATCTAAGCAGGAGGCCACTGAAACAAACGGAAGACGAGAATCTGGAATTCATGATCTGCCTACAAATCAAAGCAGAGAAGATGCAGTCTGTCAAGGAAGAAGCTGCAAAGGATGGAGTGCTAATTCAAGTCGCCAGATACATCAGAGACGGCTGGCCGGACAAAATCACGCAACTGCCAGAAGAGGTCAAGCGGTACTACACTTTTCGTGACGAGTTGTCAGTGTACAGCGGAGTGATCTCCAAAGACGACAGAGTTGTAAAACGTGTAATACCACAATTTCTCAGAGTCAAGATCCTAGAAGAATTGCATTATGCCAACCTTGGAATCTCACTGACTCAGGAGCGTGCCAAAGGGACCGTCGTTTGGCCACTTCTAGCAAAGCAGATTGAAGAGATGGAGCAGGCACGCAAGATCTGTGGAGTCACAGAGCAACAACCCAAAGGAAGCCCTGTTGCCAACAGAGGCCTCAGAGCGCCCATGGTCACATCTAGGAGCAGATCTTTTTCAAATCGAGGACAGCCACTACCTCATTTTAGTCGACCACTATTCAGGATTCATTGAAGTGGAGTTCCTCGTCAAGAACACATTGGCACAGAATCTGGCTAATCCACCTAAAACCTCAATTTACTCGTCACAGAATTACCGACAAGTTGACAACAGACAATGGGCCGCAATTCAGCTCCGCCTATTTTCATGATTTCGCAACGAGTTCGAGCACATCACGAGCAGACCCTGTGCAGACTGTCGAAAATATCCTCAAGAAAGCGGAAAAAGACAACCGTGATCCGTATCTCGGATTACTGGCATACCGAGCAACTCCGCGATCAGCAACACTCTCGTCACCAGCCCACCGACTATTTGGACGCAATATCAAGACAAGATTACCAGTCGCTCCGTCCAACTGAAGCCCTCTAGCGACGTCTTGCAGAACCTCAACGTCGCCCGCGGTAAGCAGGCCCACTATACTACAACCGGAACGCCAAAGACTTGCCGGTCCTTCGCACTGGTCAAAGTGTTTACTTCAAAGATCGTGATTTGCAGGGTCAGTGGAAACCAGCCGGAGAGAGCAAAGTTTGCTCTGAACCTCGCTCGTAGAACCTTCAAGGATATAATGGAGGGCTATATCGACGCAATCGCCAACACATTGCACCACGTGTCAGGATTAATACCCAACAGCATATGCTTCAGCCTGTGTCCCCAGTGCAACGTGAAAATATTCCTTCCGTGCGAAGCCCGCAACTTGTGCCTCCATCTGTGTCTCTTTTGCAAAGTAATAATGTACGGTCTGTGCAAAGCCCCTGTGCTTCTCGACCTAAGCGTGTTATAAAGTTACCAAGAAAGTTCACCGACTTTAGTATGTAAGCATCACAGTGTCTTCGTTTACATGAAGCTGTACATGATTTTGTTAGTTAGTGTTCCTCTTTATTTTTATTAACTCCCAGAAAAGGCGATGTAACATCATAAAGTTAGGGTTATGATTCGATTGTGCTTTTTGTACTTATCCATTCGCATTGTTTGCTCTGTTGTGCTTGGTCTTTCGCAATATACACACTTCCGTTTCCGGATCTCCTGGCTCTTGTTATATATTATACGACCCATGAAAAAGAAGAAATGTCTGGCCTTTGGAAAAACACGCTTCAAATGTGAAAAAATAACCATTTCGCAAGCATGTGCAAATCAAAGGACTCAAGTCAATCAAGCAAGGATCAGAAGGTGATTCGGATGACTTTTACGTCAATGCTGTTGAAAATATGAACGTTGAGTCTGATGTTTGTCATGATAGGTGGATTGCAAGTTTGAAAGGCAATGATCACCTTGTTCGCTGTAAACATATGTTGGCAATGTGTTCACTGAGGCAGGACAGTAGCCAGATCCGGAGAAGACCCGAGCAGTTGTCGACATGCCAGCTCCTACAGACGTTCAAGGAATGCTGCGATTTCTAGGCATGGTAAATTACCATCTGGAATTTCTGAAGGCCGCAGCTGTGACGTTGTCACCTCTGAAGTCACCTCTGGAGAAGGAAACTGCAAGCCCACCAAAGAAGAGCTATGAAAAGCACCCGTTCTACCGTTTTTTGACTCGAAGAAGCCAATAACATTGTCTGTTGATGCCAGACTGTTGTCTGTTGACACCCAAGACAGACCGATCGCGTATGCATCAAGGGCGCTCACTAAAACAGAAAGGAACTACCGTCAAATTGAAAAGGAACTGTTGGCTATCACACGGAGAGCACAGAAATCTCACGATTACACTGCCTAAAACAAAGTGGATGTTGAAACGGAACGGAAGCCTCTGGTCAGCATTATGAAGAAGGCACTGCATGATGTCCCTTTGAGACTCCAGCGAATGAGGATGAAGCTACAGCCGTGTGATCTGGAGGTGCAATACAAGAAAGGAAAAGACCGTGTAATTGCAGATACATACAGTGTTGTAGTATGTGGTTACGTTATGTTTGGAATAAAGGAATGGTCATAACGTACTCTCACGTCTTCCATGCCAGTGACGCAGGCTCCTTCGAAGCCTATTCATCGGGTTCCAACACTCAGTAGTCCATGTCTTTTAAGGTGCGTATTTACTCGCCCGCGCCAACAGCGCGCCTAAAACCCGCCAAGGCGAGTTATTTTATGCGCGTTTACATGCTATTTAAAAAGCGCGCATGCTGATAGCGCGCACTTTCGTATGCTTTACGGTAATGAAGGGGGCGTTATGATTTACTCGCATCGTGGTAATCAATGCTGACGTCATTCTGAGCGTTATGAAACTATGCACATTGACTCCGTAGAAGAGTGTGGCTAATCTCTTCTACCGAGGCTGGCCAGCGGTGAGGCTGTGGAAGGCTCTTCTTGAGGTGGAAGAGGAGAAGAAGGAACTGGAAACCAAACATTGAATACAGAGTATAAATAATTTATTATATTTAATGAGGATTAAAGTCATTATTATTATTAAAATACTTCTTATAAAACCTTTGAAAGTCAGTCTTCAAACTGCCTGAATTGCCTTCAAGGGAACTTCGAAAGTTGGAATTTTCTCGGGGGAGGCCCCCCAAACGCCCCCCAGTGTGGGGGAACACCCCCTTAAACACCCCCCTGGTGTTTCGCACCAGAGTTCACATACGATTAACAAAGTACTCGCCTTAACACTTTTAGGTGAGCTTTTTAATACTGAGCTACGATTTCTTTAAGACAGGGGGGACTGGAAAATAACTCCCATATCAGCTGAGAAATTTGACAAGTTTAAACAGGAGACTCGACAAGACAGAGTACTCACTTATGTCGCAAACAATGAATGGATGAAACAAGTGCAAAATGTCCTCAACTGGCCAGACCATTCTACGCGTCGAAAGAAGACCTAACAATTGTCGATGGCGAGTTATTCAAAGGCGAGAGGCTGGTGGTGCCAGCGAAACTGAAGAAAAAAATAATGTCGAAGATACTCGAATCGCATCAGGGAATAGTCCGAACAAAAACAAGGGCACGAGAAGTATTGTTCTGGCCCAGGATGTCATCACAAATCGAAGAAATGGTGGCCAGATGTTCAATCAGTGCTCAACTGGCACCCAAGCAAGAAAGATTACCAATGATTCCTCACACCATTCCGGATGTTCTCTGGATCAAAGTTGCTTGGGATCTCTGTGTGCTGAACGAAGAGCAGTACTGTGTGACAACTGACTACTACTCGATATTTCCAGAAGTCATAAAGATAAGGCAACAGACAACCAGAAGCGTTGTGCAGTGCCTCAAAGAAACATTCAGTCGATACGGAATTCCCAAAACAGTGGTAACCGACAACGGAACATGTTATTCTTCCGCAGAAATCCGACAATTCAGCAAGGAGTATGAGTTAAGCATACGACTTCATCTCCAATGTATCCAAGGGCAAACGGATTGGCAGAAAGTACTGTGAAAACAGCGAAGAAAATACTGAAGAAGGCCCACACATTGCCTTACTTGAATACCGAACGACTCCGATACCAGACATTGAAGTATCACCTGCACAACTGCTCATGGGAAGAAGGCTGAATACAAAATTGCAGATCCATGAATCACTGCTGAAACCGAAGCTTGTGAATGAACCTGAAGTGAAAGAAGCGAACCAAAGCAACCGAAAATCACTACAACAGAGGAACCAAGAACCTTCGGGCACTCCGAGTGGGGGAAAGGGTGAATGTGTGGAGTGACAAGAAAGAGTGTTGGGTATCAGCCAAAGTAGTTCAAATCGCTATAAACATCCTCGGTCATAATTATGTGGTTGAAACAATTCAAGGATTGAGGTTGAGAAGAAATAAGCACTTGATTAGGACTAAACTCACATCAGAGTCAGATCAAGATGAGCAATTCCAGGATGCCTATGAGCCAGAGAATGTCCTAAATCAGGCACAGGGTAGTTCAGATGAACCTAGACATAGCGAAAGCATAAGGAGAGTTCCCCAGAAACTTGATGATTTTGTTTTAACTTAATTTGCTCATGAGATTCAACAAAGTTCTTGATTTGATCATTATTATTTGTATTGCATTCTTGTGTTGTGTTTGGTTCAAGTGCGTTATGATTCATGCATTTGTTCAAGTGCGTTATGATTTTACATCAGGTATTACGTAATGTCTTACTCAAACATTGAATCCATGATAGTTTGTCATTGTGAGCACAAAATCTGGCGGCGAGTTCCGGGACCATAAGCGATTTTTGCCGGAACCGGAAATCCGGAAAAAAATTTCCGCTCGCAGTTTCGCCGGGTTACGTATGATCCAATGTGAAACCCGTCTATTACGTGTGTAATTATGATATATTATGATATTTTATGATATTTTATGATATATTATGATATATTATGATATATTATGATATTTTATGATATTTTACGATATATTATGATATATTATGATATCTGTACTGATCATTAAAAATTCGATTTGAACAGACATATCTTTTGCCATGAAAATATAAGGTAGGAGAGCGAACGCTGCAGCCACTCACTGAGCGAGAAGCGGCAGTGGCGTGCCTGGATATGTGCAACCCTGGATGCGGCTGCAGCTGATGTACTTGCGCTGCCCTTCACGAAATGACCGAATAAGAATGGAATTGGGCAATTCCATCAACGAAACAGCCTCAAAGGCTGACAGCATGAGCTTTGCTATTTACTATGAGTGCGCAGTGCGTGACCTGTTTTCAGTACAAATCAAATACTAGTGCGCAGCCTCGGTGGCGTGAGAATTTTCCTTTCGCTCAAAAGAGGAAGTATAAAAACCCCTTTGACTTTTCTAGGAGCTTCTCAGATGATATCTCGAGGTACGCAGTCCAAATTCGTGACACGTCATCAACAGATCGAAGAACACCCGAAAGCAAAGGTAGGTCGATCTATTCCAGTGTAAATCCACTCTGAAGTTGTGAAGCGAGCAGGATTTCGGTTTTGATTTCATCACTAGGAATTATTTTCAGTGTAACTGCAGCTACAACAAGAGATGCATGAATCTAATCTGATTCATCTGTGCGTGTGAGGCCGTTCTATACAAATAATTAATCTGCATGCAGCTATGTTAAATCTGTTTTTGGTGCTACAATAACCACATTGAAGCCGCTCATTCTTACTTCTTGGGTTCAAGTCTATGATATTTTCATTATTGTCAATCTGATGACTGTTGTCCATGTTGCTGAGTTTGTTTTGTTTACAGACTCCGCCATTAATAATTAATTAATGACGGTGCAACTCAACCGCCCCCACAAGAGGAAAACATTACTGGTCACATGCATCAACCTGAATCTAATAAACACGGACTCAACTTCGAATGAATGCATCGTATTGGTGACTACACCATTGACTATGCCAAAGCAAGTGAGTGCGCTTCAAAAGCGACCCGCCTTCAGTCGCTAACAGAGAACTATGCAATGTAGTGAAGCTTATAAGAGAATCACACAAACCATAATTGACCTAGATGTCTTACAAGTTAGATAAATAGCAAGTGAGCAAATCACAGGTGAAGTTGCAGCAGTCAGTGTTGCAGATCACTTCATGAATTTTATTGTATTACCAAAAAACAAAAAAAAAACACTAGTGCTTAACAACAAGTCCTAATGTAACTTAAAGCGCGCATAGTCGATCGAATTAAATAACTTGAGACGAGCCCTAATGGTGGATGATTGAAGCATTTGAAGAAATTGACTAGTGTTGGGGTGCACGATTTTTAACGAAGTCGTTGACCAACGTGTTGTGAACTTGGGAGTTTTACTTGGAATCTGCTGACACTCGAGTTCAATTAGTCACTCGCTCGATGACCTATCAAAGCAAAGGAAAGTTTGCCGACAGCCCCGCATACCAGGCAAATAGCAATTAACCCACGTCATGCAGGCCGCCGATGGCTGTCAATCAAACTGAAGAACAAGTCAGCAGTGTTGGTATAAAAAGGCAATTTTAGGCATAAAATATAGTTTTGTCACAGAGGAGGCCCTGTCGGTGTCGGAAACCAAGGGTTCTGTTATAACGAGGTGCTTAACGTGAATATAGATTTGTCACATGCTAAATGCTGCTGTTAAGCACAGCCGTGGTTATAACGATTGACGGTATATTGAGGTTCGACTGTACCTGACTTGTGTTTGCAATATCCTAGACAGTTTCGCACAGAGCAAAATGTGCTTTTTTAATTTTAATCCGGTATCAGCCGATCAAACACGACGAGTCCTATTAAACCTTCTGATCATAAATGCTACCGGTCATGGCCTGTACTCTGCCAGGCTTCCACGCATGTGCACTGAAAGTATTTCACCTTTTGGCCTTTCATTTTTAATCAAATCAACAAATGCATTTAAGAGTTCATTACCGAATGGAAATGTACAAGAGTTTCCGCCATCTTTAAAAAAGCTTCCAAGCTCGGTGCCGATAATTACAGACCGGTATCCGTGATGCCCATTTTATCTGAGGTGACTGAGAGAATCGCTTCTCAGCAGCAGCAGCAATGTGGCTTTTTGCCAGAACAAAGCATTTTAAACGAAGCTCAGTCCAGTTTTAGGAAGACGCATTCCACTCAGACTAGCCCCCTCAGAGTATCAGAGAGGGTTTTGAATGGCATAAATAAGAGGGAAGTAGTTGGAATGGCTGCCATTCATCTGGAGAAAGCCTTCGATACAGTGGACCATGCGATTTTACTGGAAAAGCTGGATTATTTTGGCGTTCCGAGGTTTAAATCTGTCATGGCTCAAGTGTTACATAAGAGATCGCACGCAGTTTGCATGCATAAATTGTAAGTCAGACTACCAAGAAATTGAGACAGGAGTTTCAAGGTTCTATATTTGGACCACTTTTATTCATTTTACATGTTAACAAACTTCCTAGCTGCGTACAGAAGTGTGATGTAAATATGTATGCAGATGATGCAACCCAATGATGTATAGAGTCCATATCATTGATACAGCCATATTCTGTTCTCATAAAAATGTTAGTGAGACATCATTGGTTATAAACTGCAACACGCAAAATGTATTTATTCTTGGTTCTGTGCTAATAAGGTCAGAATGCACCTTGGATAAACGGTAACCATGCTCGTGGCCAGTGCACAAAAGCGCAGATATGCCTCCTACTGAACTTGATATCCATATGAATCCTGGCCAAAATGAGCATGTTTTTAACCAGGTAAACAGTGTTAACTACCTCTGTGTGCCTTTGATCAGCACATGAATTTTAATGATCACATTGCTCAGTTGGCCAACAAAAATCTCAAGAGCAATTGGTTTCTTAAAGTTTTCACTCAGGTCTGTTTTGATCAACTATCGTTTTACCCCATTTTGACTATTGCTCAAAAATTGCTCTGGACAAAAATTAATCCGCCTCCAAACACCGCAGAATAGAGAAATGCAAATAATTTTAAATGCATCTTCTTATGCTCACATTGAGGAAATGCTGATGGACTTGAAATGGAAAATTAAAAATGAACATGTTCCATTTTATCTGACTCGAAATATTTCTTATGTGAGTAATATTCATGACCATTTTACTTGCCAGCATTGAAACAATTCTATTTTTATTCAGCGCACTCATAATATATAAATATACTTTTTTTCTTTTTTTTTTTTCTTTTAAGGCAGGAGCACGTTACTGGAATATGCTTCCTTTTGAAGTCTGTTCAACAAACTCACTAGTCTTTAAAAAAGCTTATCATTGTTTTTATTTTTAGAAATGTCGATTGTTTTTAATTTACAAATTTTATATACAATTTTATCTTAACTATTCTTTTATATTTATCTCATTTATATATTTCTATGTAATGCTTATGATTGTGATGGGCATGGCTTAGACACAGCTATTGCTGTTGCAATCTGCCAAATAAAAACTCCAAAACTGGAGTTCTATTAGTTGTACTACCTGTACTCAGGAAACATAGACATCACCCAGCACAATGTACAAGATCTACTTGCAGCCACTGATATGCTTTGCTCAGTGATCGAAAGAAGAATGCAGAAGAATTCCTAGGCAATCAGACTGACTCAGTCAACTGAATTTCCATTCTCAACCTCACTTGGCTTATGATTTGAAAACACTGCTTGCTGATGCTCGGAACTATTTGCGTGAACATGTGAAGGAGGTCGTCAACTCCAGAGAAATGCTCGTTCTCTAAGAGGGGGACCTCATTGAAGTACTCAAAGCAAATGCTTCGCACGAAGAGAATTACTGCTTCATTCAGAAGTGGATAAGGTCAGCAGATGGAAGGACTGACCGATTTGACGATTTCATGCTACATGTCAATCTGTCAAACTGCAGCAAAGACTTCGTTTGCAGCACAGTCATGGAAGGGAAGCTCATGTTCACTACACAAGGTATGAAACTCATTCAACAGCTCATGCAGTCACATGAATCAGCGTCACTGGCTGTGGGAAGACTGAGAGAAGACATGTGGTTATGCACTGACCTCAACACTCTGCATTGGCAGCAGCCACAATTTCATATTTAATTGAGTATTACAGCGCCTGTGCCTCACCTGGAGGCTTCATTGTATCTGGGGATGAATCTCAGAATGGTATTAATTATGTGATTGCCATTCATATTATGCACCAAAAGGTCAGTGGAGTCTGACTTCCCAAGTTTGTAAAATTATAGAAAATTATGGAGAAAAATCCTTCGCGAAGGCATCACGAATCATCTGAACAAGTATAAAGTGATAAAAGAGAGCCAGCATGGCTTCGTCAAAGGAACGTCATGCCTGACGAACCTGCTGTTGTTTCTGGAACAAGTCACAGGGTATGTAGACCAAGGACTCCCGGTCGATGTTATATACTTGAGCAAGACGTTTGATAAGGTACCCCACGAGAGGAAGCTAAGTGCCCACGGAATCAGCCATCAAATCCGCTGATGGATCAGAAGCTGGCTACACGGGCGACTACAACGGGTGGTTCAGAAGGGATGCCCATCGGAATGGCTCCCGCTGTAGAGTGGTGTGCCATAAGGCTTAATGCTCCGTCCTACTCTCTTCACGTTTTATATTAACGACATAGACGACCAGGTATATTCACACATCTCGAAGTTTGCTGACGACATCAAACTATTTGGTCCTATTGGTACAGTTGAACATGGAAAAAAAAAAAAGAAAAAAAAAAGAAAGAGTACTCGAGAATAATCTGGCAGCCATGTTTGACTGGTCTGTTGACTGGCAGATGTTGGTCAACAAAGGGAAATGTAGGTGCTTACACATTGGCTACCATAAACCTAATCAAACGTACGAGATGGACCGAGAAGCCGTCAATAGATGTGGTCAAGAGAAGGACCGAGGAGTGATAATTGAGAGTGACCTAGGGCAACATGAACGAGTTGCCTGAGCAGTTAAAAAAAAAGGCAATACAGCAACAGGTCGAGGGTTACACAATACTACGTTATACAAGTTCAATTCAACCTCACATAGAATACTATGTGCATACGTCCTTATCATCATCAGGACATAAATAATTTAGAGGGAGTACAGAGGCGTTTATCCAAAATGATAGAGAATGAGCCTTGTGCAGAATGCCTCAGGCGTACAAATCCAACCAAAAGGCTGAATTAAGTTTATAAACTCGGTTTAAAGGGACTTCCACGTGACTACTTTATGCAATTGCGTACCAATACTGGCCTCCACGGCCAATGTTAAACCATTGTTAAACAGCATTGAACAGTCGTAAACTTTTCTTCTCACAAAGGATATTAACAGAATGGAGTAACCTCCAGTCAAGTACGGTCACAGCAGCCTCAATCAATGCGCTTAAAAACACTGAAACCGCTATTACAACAAAAGGGGGAGCAATGTATTAGCCAACATTGGCTACATGCTCCGGTCCTCCTGTCCCGGAGTGATGCTTGAGTTCAAAAACACTTTGGGGACAGGTAAGCATACCAATCATGTCCAATGCCCACAGCCAGAATAAACCAATCGTCAATTTATCACAATGATCACAATCGTCATGATCATCTCTTGGTCGTCGATGGCTGGCATGGCAGTTGCTCCCCAGGGATAGCGGAGCAGTTCCTACACTATACGGCTTGGAGAGCTAGGATGGCAGTAGTTGACAGACTACAGCGAGACCGAGTGGTCTCAAGACCTCGCACGATTTAGCTGTGCTAGGATGGCAGTAGTCTCGTTCCAAGACTCTATGTTGGTCGTTAGACATCCCCACAGATTATGGCTACAGAATGCAGCTAGGATGGCAGTAACTTGGATTCAGTGGAGGCCTTGCTGTTGTGTGGAGCTCGAAGAGGTCGGAAGATTTTTATCTCTCTTTTTAAGACGCTTCTATCGACATCACAGGTGCAGCGGAAGTAACGCGAAAACATATTGACGCATGCGCATTGGCAAGAACAAAGACGTTATGAATATTCATAAATGTGATGTGTAGATGATGCGACGAACACTATTCTTCTTGCGTCTGTAAAAAGTGCGTTATGACTCCTATCTCCACCATGGCGTGGTCACGGACATCGGTTTTCATGTATGATCACGTATGTTACATGATTCAATCATCAAAAATAATCATCAAGAAACCCCTACAGATGCACTGAGTAGGATTAATTCATTCCAATCATGTAAAACCAGTATACAACATCACAACATCTAGTTTGCACTCTTGAAAAAAGTCTCTATCTCCCACCATTGGGGTGGTCATGGACATGGCTTTTCAGGTATATAAAACTATATTACATGATTCAGTCAATCTGAAATTAGCATCAATGCAATCCTTCCAGTGCCCTGAGTTGATATATACCCCATTCAATCACATAAAACTAATATACAACATCACAGGATCCAGATTACACCTGTTTTCAATCCTGTTTTCAAATGCGGTCAGAAGACGCAAGAATTTTATCTTCGTAGTCATAACGCACTTTATAACAAAAGCAAGAAGAATAGCAGCACGCGATGTGTAACGAATACAGAGTACGTTATGATTACATGATCAAAAATTTATTTATTTATTTATTTATTTATTTATTTATTTATTTATTTATTTATTTATTTATTTATTATTTAACAGGAGGGATCATGGATGATAGCTTCCGCAGCTTGAACACAACTTACACAAACCTACGTGATGTTAATTGTCAGGATGAGCCGGATCCAGGGTAGCTTCTTGATCACAAGGACTCTCCGTGCTTCGCAAGGTTCCACATGGAACGGTCTGGATCGAGGACAACTCATTCACAGCAAGCAGCAACTATTGATTGCTCTGTAATAACAATTTCCTTGCTCAATTACCATCTGAAACAAATAAACTCGGCTGAATAACGACGATCGCCCAGCGGAGATTCGCCTCGTGCGTTCCGAATGAAATATGTAGGACTACAGGTGCGACTGTACAATGTATACAGAGTTGTAATGGTTAGTATTTGTTAAAACGAATGATCAGACATAGAACAAATGATATATATTGTTATAATTCGAATCAAAGGGCCACTCGCATTTCCTACTGGCAATAAAAGATTGAAATCTAAGGGAATAACTTAATGAATGTAGGCGCACTTATAGGTTCATATTAAGCGTTAATACTTCATGCATAAACGCCACGAGTCTAAGGTTCCAACTGAAAAGCCATCGTGCCATTAACATTAATTATGCCTGAGGATGTTCTAATATTATGGTTGAAACAAGTTTGGATACGGTTTGCGGTTTCTTTAGCGGTCATCTTCTGCTTCGCAATTATAGCCCGGAAGCTAGCTAGGTCTTTAATTCGAGACCCCAACCGTTGTATGGCGACATTGAATTCAAGGGTTGACTGCAATGGCTGTTACAACAAGCAGACGTCGGCAAACCAACTTCAGTCCGCGGGGCTAATTGAGTCAACTGAACTATACCCGGCACTCCCAATGGAGCTCATGATCCCAAATTGTTGAACTTAAATATGATGGTTTGAAGGTATAGCAACGTCGGAAAATATGTACAGGCATTGTATAGTGACCTTGTTCGTAGCTATTCTTTCTTATGATTATTTTATATTCATATATAATTATTATCTATAGCTTCCGTTGAGCGCAAACTTTCCGAGTTACCCTCGTATTTATAGTACATGACAGTATTGACACCATTTAGTTTAATTATGATGTCGCCATCACAAATCACAATGAATGCTCACAAAGATTGAATGAATGTCACTTTGAATTTCCGAATTATAATCCATTGATTGCTGTCGATTGCTAATTCTCTGCATGACATGAAATCGACATGGGTTGCTAACGACGACACCCATGCACGAACTCGTACATCATGCTGTTTACCCTGTCAGTTCGCAGGGGGTCTTCCGCGCAAGCGCAATGACCCGCGCTGCCACACCTTTATGTTTCCATGACAACTGTCTAGAATAGCACCAGAGAACCGCGGTTCCCACGACGTCATTTCGACAACGAAACTGCGAAGAGACGGATTAAAACGATGCATGGCGGCTCAGGTAAGTGCAATTGCTAAGCGCATGCACTTGGGAGATATATATACTAAACAATTATGCCTAAATTAGCTTCAAAAGGAATGTTTGAGAATGACCATACTTTGAGGATGTCATGTATATCTGTTAGGCCTGCACTGTTGTATATATATATATAATACACCGCTATGTCGATATACGTCCTCTGAGAGCAACCCGTCGTGATGAGATGTACACCCACCGTGGGAATCAATTGATCCTCATGACGATTGCTGAGAATGCTGTCAACAGAATCATGATGTATTTAGTGGTTCATCTGGTTCGTTTGTGTTGCAGGTGGCAGTGTGGGGAGAGAGATTTACGCACCTGTGTAAGGTAAGTGAGATCACTTCGAATATCATTCAAGAAATGTGTTTGTATATCTATTTGCAAGGTTTCTGTTTGAAGCTTATTACATGTGTATGTGGATGAATAAACACATTGGATTATTATATAATTGCCTAAAGAATTACTAGAGAATGAAAATGTAATAACTTTGAGTTTTTAATTCCAAAATTATTTGCTTTCAACGGCTAAACAAATCTAGCTGCGTCAGCTTGTGTGGCGATTGGCAATATTTCGTTTTCATTCCCGACTTTGACCAATGAATTGTGTCTTGTAGATTATCATGGTCGAGACGTAAGCGCGAGAAATGGGGCAACCAGAATGCATTCGACGTCACCCTGCTCTGACGTCATAGTGAACATGACCTTGGCCATTGAACTATGCATTGCATTGGCCGCATTCAATATTTACCATGGTCAGTCGTGCGCAGTTTTCTTATTGGTGATCTCACTTAAAATGTTTACAATTTTTAGATTGGAATTTTGTCCCGTTTGTGATTTTTGCATCTACTTTTCCAAAAAACTTCACTGAGTGAGTATTCATTGTGTTGAATTTCGACCATCCGTCCATGCTTTGATTTTTGGAGTGTGCTTTGCCCATGTTGTCATGGCTTCATCATACTTTTATCAAAGTATAGTGTGCATATAGGTTAACAGTTCTAAATATACTGAAGTCTCACTGTAACAAAGTTAAATGGAGATGTTTATCTTTCACATTGTATTCATATCTTGTGCACATTTTTACATTTTGTCCTGAGCTGTTCAATACTTGGCATTTTATTTTATTAAGGAAAATTTTAAATTAAAAATTTTCCTTATGTTACTTTACGTGTTTTTTTTTTTAAGGAAAATTTTAAATTAAAAATTTTCCTTATGTTACTTTACGTGTTTTTTTTTTAAGGAAAATTTTAAATTAAAAATTTTCCTTATGTTACTTTACGGGGTTTTTTTTTTTTTTTTTTTTTTTTCTGTAAGTCTGTGAACGATTTTTTATGCGCCGTTGCGCGGAACTCCGTGAAGTATAATTCAACTAATTTCACACATTGATAGTACATGTCATTCTGCGGGTCTGATTCGAATTTGAAGGTTAAAGGTCAAAGGTCAAGGTCACAGCGAATTTCAAAATCTCAAATTG
>KB303198.1:6745-24817 GCA_000328365.1 Capitella teleta
CACCTCATTGTTTTCTGTCACATTGTCTGATGCATGTAACCCTAAAGGTGAATGACATTCACATGGTATGAAAGAGTAAAACAGATTATTAATTTTCAACATGCCTGTGACTACAAATCCACAAACACATGCGAGCAGCGAGAACGAGAACGCCATCTTTGAATAAGATGTGAAATCCGTCGGGGTTAATAAGCAAAGGATATTGCTTCTATTGAGAGGGTGAGAGAGAGAGAGAGAGAGAGAGAGAGAGAGAGAGAGAGAGAAATCATTTATTTAACAACAACATACATCAATGTGAATTAAGCGGGGAGAAAAAAAAATAATAAATTAAAAAATATTTTTTTTTTTCTTCTTTTTTTTTTTTTTTTTTTTTCTTCCGGTGCAGACTAATGGTAGTAATGATAATGATGATAGTATGATGATGCAGGGAGACCAGGCTAAGGCACAACAAGTGTCCGTTTTCGCACTGGCCACCCCGAGGGATGATGAAATGATAATGATATTCATGATGATAATGATATGAGACGAGCATGAGAGGGTGAGATTATTATTCAATTTTATGTCATAAGATACACAGCCAAATGTAGTCACGAACCAGACATACCGGATCAATTATATGCGTGCTCTAAAAATCAGTGTGTGTGCTTGAATTAACCGATGTTTCCGAATTCGTCTGATATTGGGGTGCACTCACGAAACTCGTAGCTCGTTCAAGGGTGACTAATAACAGCTTTAGCACATCAAAGGGTTTCATGATATGTGTATGGCTCTTATCTTTTGAGTGTTTGTTTTCTGGGGCTCAATAAACATTTTGTTGGCTCAAACTTTGGTGTATCGGTTTCAAATTGGTGTACGTATCTTAAGTCGAGTTCTGAAGGGAAAAAAAAAACAGCCCTTTCAAATCATGATGTACATAGTCATGATCCTTTCACGTTCATAAAATTAATAATAATGACAGGCTCGTGGTTCAAAAGAGGAACTAGAAGCACACAATAAAATAATTACACAAAATAAAATAATTAACAAAACAAAAAATAATAATTACACAAATAATAACAGTGTTCAAAGTAATCAACTTAATTACGCCATCTTGGCAGAATCATACGAAAAAAGTTCAATAGATCACTGTTGAGCAGAAAATACACAGAATTGAAAGCACACATTGCTTTTAAAGCAAATAATAATAATAATAATAATAATAATAATAATAATAATAATAATAATAATAATAATAATAATAATAATAATAATAATAATAATAATAATAATAATAATAATAATAATAATAATAATAATAATAATAATAATAATAATAATAATAATAATGAAAAATAAATTAAAAAAATGGAAAAACGAGCGAAATAAACGAGACTGGCCAATGGCTACAGCCGAGGCCCTTGGGGGCAGCGACACTCCTGGGTAATAGAAATCCAACATACACTTATTGAAATCAATTATGAAAAGAAAAATCGCACGATCAGATCAGAGGTATCTACAAATACAACTTTAGCCAAAAACCTTTAGAAGTCATTTTATCCATGATAAGATTTAACTCTCCGATTTTTTTCACTAAGCCTGGCTCGGTGCCATTTCCGGAGTTTTCATAACTCTGGCAAGTACGGCTTCAAAACTTTGTGCTGGAACTCATCGGCCAGGTGTTGACGACAACGCAATCTACTTTGGTAAATATCCGAACGAACCAAGACGGTGCCAAAACAGTTATTGCCAACAGTTGAGACGGAAGTTCGTAGATCTCGATTCTTCCATAGGAGCTGATGACCTTCACAAATAGCACTACGTCAGCTGCTCGCAGTCAAAGCGCAGCCGCACGATAATCAAGCAGTGCGTCCATCGTAAACGAAAGTCTTTGTCATTGGCTGTACACATTATGGAAGCCAGTTCCACGCATACGATTTTTGGTGACGCGATTCTCGCGTGTGATATTTGTTTGACGGTAATAAAAGCAAAGACACTCCATGGAGTACCTTTGATAAAACCATGTCTGAGGCGTCAGAAACAAAAAGATCCCGCGTACGCGACACATTTGATTAATGTGACCCGTTTCGTAAAAAAAATGGCTGTCGGTTCCTTGTCACCAGACACTGGGCGCTGTTTTACATGCTTGGAAGATTACGTCGCTGCCATGAATTCGCTATGATTGTCTACAACGTATGGTCATTTGGTGATTAACTCCTACGAATTGTCACAATATGATGATACGACTATTTTTTTCCCCAATAGGAGTCGTGCATATTATATTTTCGATTAGATAAATTACACACCATTGATATTCAAACAATATAATAGCCATGGGCATCAGTGTTAACGACTGGTCGCGTCGGTCAGTTTTATTCACTTTCGCCGTAGGTCAATAATATTTTAGCATCGAGATTAGCATATACATTGGAGGTCACAATGCTTGCCTGTCTACCCCTCCTTATACAGAGGCAGGCGTATTCCTGGGGCCTCCTGTTCATACGACCGAATTCTGGCAATGCTAATTGTGGTGTTTGCATGAAGCGGTGACTGTGAGATAACTCCACCCATTAATCATGTCCGAATGCCACTTTGCAAGGAGGTACATTTAAATCCACTTTTACAGCAGATACTGCACTGAATTCCTTGAAGTAATATAATAAATATGATACTTATTATACATGTACAATTTTCGTGATCACTGGGTCCGTAACATTTGACAGTTGACCTACACAATTAATTAACCGATGAACAGATATTATATTCATACCTGATCAAACTAGTACACAGACAGATGCAAAGAGAAATCTAACAGCCAGAATAAAGCACTAATCTTGCGTCGTTAGATAACAAAGGCAAACTAACACTTGGCCTTTGGTGAGAAGAGGTAAAGGTGGGAGCGAATGAGATCGATTATGACGTCATCGTACCGAATTTCTTTAATAACATAATTCAACGTTGATTCGATTTTTAAAAACAATTCACTGGTATACATAATACAAATATTCCATTCGGATGAATGACAAGGCATTAAGGGATATAATTAGTTATAGTGTCATTAAATATATTTATAATTGGAAAAGCGTTACCTGTACAGCACCTGTAAACATTGCGCCCATAACAACGACGTACTCCGCCTACAGCAACTATAAATACCATTCTTGCTGTATAAATGGCATGAAGCCATAATGAGAATGATGTGCTTCAATTGTGATACATATAGTGCATGGGTTGCAGGGGCATGTTATACTGTCAATATATGTTGCTGCTCAGTCGGCAGCAGCACTTAAAGGGATGGGGAACTAAATTTTAAGTGATGTTCTATTGATTCATAGCACCAATTGATAGCATTCCGTGCCAAAAACACCATGCCTGGATGCAAGCGTAAGGAAATAATGCATTCCGAATATCGGGGTTAGCATTGCGCCTATGGGAGAATGGCTTCCATTGCGAAGTATAGGAGGCAAACGTCAGCTGATGGCTTGGTTTGGCTGATAGCTGATTGGTCCCGTTCCCCTCGTGAAGCTATCGATTTCAGCCAATCAGAGCAGATCATGTTCGCCATAAAAGGACATCTCTGTTGTTTACGAAACGAAAGCGCATGCGTGGTGCACTCTGGCTGACCTTTTTACTGTTTCAGGATGAGAAACATGGTAGGTGTCCTAGAAAATCGCTTGTTAAAATAAGAAAAATAGCGAAAAATATTTTTTTTTTCGCGCCTGACTGGTGGCAAAATGATTATTCTATCTATTTCCGAAAAGAAAATAAAAAAATATCCAGGGGTTTAGTCGCAGGACACGCTGATATGACGAGGCCCATTGTAAAAGATGGGGAACTCGGTGTTTCATCACAGCTCCTGACGTCACGCCTAGTTAGCAATATATCTTCCGCGAAATCGTTAGCGATGATATTTCTTGTGTGGGCCAGGCATAGGAATCATTTTTGGTGCATCAAATAACGACTCAAAGTCCATTTTTAACCAGTTCTCCCTCCCTTTAAATTGAAATCCGACAGTCACTCAACCCTATTGAGTTTATATAAGAAAGAAACACAAAAGAAATTAATTCAGGGTACATGAGTCATGCCAGATCCGCATCTATGCATCTCTTTCTCTGAATTTGTAGAAGGAATAAGAAAACCTTTACATCAGCCATGTCGCAATAGGTAACCCTTGCGAGATTAACCTTGCATAACATCGCAAATAATCCTATTTAGAACACACGTCGCTTGCAAATAAAACTAGTTCAATGGTTCAGGTGCATCTTGTGAATCAAACAGTCAAACCCACCGCTTCTTTGATGATCGTGTTGTCAGCGACGACACATTACCCCGATTTTTGCTGCAGAAAAGTTACAAATGCACGACTCACTCGCAAAGAGAATTATGCATTTTTATTTCTTCTGAATACAAGTCATCAAACATTCAGTTGTGTCAACACCACGCATATTTCATGATGCATTGGGAACATATATTTATACACCCATGCTTATGATGAGAGCAAAAAGTAACCATTTTCAGCTATCTAATTACCTTTTTAGCTTATTTCTACTATTATGCATCACTTGTGTGAGGCATGTACTAGACTCAAAATAAACTAGTGCACCTATAGCTATTCCAGGATTCGTTCTTGCCGCTTTAATCGGCGCCCTTTGCTCATCGGGGTTGGATAGGAAATAATAATGTTGAATCATGGAAGAGAGGATAAACATAAAATATTTGTCCGAAGATAAATTATGCATACTAATAATAATATATTTCAAGTACCTACACCAATCTACATATTATTAAAACGACGTAAATTTTGTGAAATGCTTCACTAATGCCGTGTTTGAGATATTATTATCTGGACGATTGGGTTGCTTTAGTTCTACAAGATGTAACCGATGATCATACTGAATACTCGATTACATAACGGAATACTGACTCAATAGGCGAAGACTAAAAGTGGCTAGTTTTCGGAATAGGCAGAAAACTAATTGTCATGATTCTAATTTCAATATAATCGTAAGCCACAGTGAGGATAACATTGGTCGTTCACACAACTTCGTTTACTTCATCATCTTGACAACTACTCATAATTACTCCGAATTTAACGACTGGGATTCTTAGAGAATACCAGCAAACTGGTTCAACGCGGCACCGAAAAGATTTCGGGAGAGACGCTGCGTCGACTGCTGAATTACACATTTTCTTGACTGCACACGAATATTTCGTGCAAGAGAATGCATACCGACATCATAAATCGATTGAATATATATTTAGAGCCCAATTATTTAGGAATTAGATCCTCTATACGTCCCGTATTTGATTTGACAACTCGAAGAATCGCCGGGGAATAGAAATTTATAGAAATCACATAATCATCTGTCATGTGATATGCCAATTTGAGGATTTTTGATGTAAAACGTTGTTTCACTCACGAGAAACAATTTAAATTACGACATCAATTATATAAACGATTTATGATAAAATATAATAAAATAATGATGTATATTAAATACAATAAAATAATGTTCCCACTCTGCACGTATGGGCCCTGCAGATTTGAATCCTGAAAAATTAAAAACCGTGAAATTGGCCTGAATTTGCATAAATCTTCGACATAAAAGCCATATATATCGATCCGTATTCGAACATCTCAGGCTCAGATACGGGCGGATTTAAGTCTGCTTCGATGCACTTAAAAGTGGAATATGCCTGAAGCTAAAAGTAATGGCAGTACTCCAATGTTAGATCTATGTAGAAGAGGAGTGTCACAAGATGGCGGGGTGTGCCCCAATGAGAAATCATGAAAGCATGAAAGGGAAACGTGCCGATTGTATCATATTTCAGCTGTAAGTGCACTAAAGATAAGTTTACATGGATCCTTCTGATCAATTGGGTGCACTCATGATGAATATACATAAGGTCAAACATCACCTGCAGTGCTGATATCTTAGATCCACGAAACAGATGGAAGACGAAGGAGGGAGGGGTGTGGTCCAGTGAGACACCATAAAAGGTAGATACACGCCTACTCAGCCATCAGACGGGACTCAAATGTTGGATTGATTAACTGGAATTTTCTCACAGAGGAACATGGCGATCGTTTCAACGGAAGGTTACTTCACTGAACCCGCAGCGGAGTTGCAGCAGGAACTCGATTTGTCACAGTTTGACTCGTGCATTCTTTATTACTTCATCTTTGGGTCATGCATCGGTGGCCTTTTGATCGTGATTGGGCTGGCAGGAAATGGCATAACCATTGCCATCATGGGCAGAGAGAGGAAGAAATCAGCGACCATCAACTGCCTCTTCATGCTGGCCATTGCAGATAGCTTCGTTCTGCTCGCGTATGGCTTCATGCTTTTACCATCGGGAATTCGTAAACTGGCTTTTGGTTGGTGGAATGGGCACAATTACAACTTCGTCACCTTAACTTATGTTGTTGAGGTGACAAGGATCTTCGCGCAAGTCTCCGCTTTCATCACGATGCTGGTCACCTTTCAGCGTTATGTGAGTGTCTGTTTGCCCCATCGTGCAAAACAGCTCTGCTCCGTCCATCTTGTGAATATCCTAACCTGTATTTCGTACGTTGCATCGATCCTGTTCTTTTTGCCCAATTTCTTCACGTACGTTCTGGTGATGGACAGCAAAACCCATCGGTACAGATCCGTGAGCCAGCCTCTTGTTTTGAGCTCCACATTCCAAATCCTGTATGCAACAGTTGCCACCGGACTAGTGACTTATGTCATTCCTGTTCTAAGCCTCAGCTTCATGTCTATTCGGATAATCCAAGCAATGAAGGCACAAAGCAAGGCGATGCAGAAGTCTGAAGATCGCAGTCAAACTCGCAAGGATCTCACTCTGTCCTCCCTTGCCATTGTTGCTGTCTTCACTCTTTGCCAATCCTTCGTGTTTGCTAGAAGTATTTTAAAGTGGGTGTATGATCCTTACGCTAAATATGCTCGTTGTGGAGGTGTGCTCCAATATTTTACATTTGTACCCTATATCACTATGGTCATAAACTCCGCTGCTAATTTTGCTATATACATGATTCTCGCAAAAGGATTCCGAAAGAAAGTCGTGCGAATTTTCACCGGTCGTAATCAAATCGCTCCTAAAGGTTTATCCGGTGAGACTGGTGACATGTCTACACGATCACGATTGCCAGCAACGAATTCAGTCTCTATGGTTGCATCTACGTCTTTATACAGAAGTCAACTGCGTCCAAAAAGAATAATAGTGGACAATATGCCAAGTGTGGCATAATGTGACCTATTATGAATTACCACTATGAATGAATTTATAGAGTAGTTTCGATATGAGCTTGTTTGTGCATTGTATTGGTCTTTAATGAATGGCATGATCACTATACACTGACTGGTATCAGACTGGTAGTATTTAAATGTTGTGATGTTCCCAATGTTGCGATGCGGCTGTGCTATTGTGATGTGTTTATAAGGTTTCAATGCAATATCATCCTGGCTGTATCATGTTTTTTTATTGTATTCATTTACTTACTTACAGCAAATATGTTGAATACGTGTGCAGCTATTATTAACAATAATGGTCTGCCATATAAAGCTCTCCTATCATTATGAAAAATCGCCTAACAATAATATTACAATAGCCTCCTAATTTTCACATCCAAACATCCATACTAATCATATCTCACCTCACTGGTATTTGACTCCACTATAAAATGCACGATTTCAACATTTTATGCGACACCGGCCTGAAATTCCGATCTTAAAAGGCGCGAGTTTAGTGTTTCATTAAAGGATGTTCGCTGCTGCCATCATATCTCTTAGTAAAAGTAGGACGCTGGTGGCGTGAAAAGAGTTCAGCAGTAAATCTAACATCCGGATCGGTTGTTGTGGCCCTTTGCGAAATCGCAGGCTACAGCATGGACGCTGTTATATTTATCGGATTATTTGCATGAGAAATGTAAGGAAACCAACCTGGAACCCGAAAATTTTCATTTGTGTGGACTCATTTTGGGCCTGGCACGGTTGGGCTCACCCGAGTTTAAACATAATTATTACATTCTGCATGTTTCGCCTCAGCGCCCATAACTTGAAATGGAAACAGGCAAGTGACATAGATTCCTCAAAGAGAGCAGGTTGCATGTCAGTGATCAGGTGCTGAACGAGTGTCATGCCTCGAGCAGCTTGTCAGATATCGCTTCCCCGAAAGCGATTCCGAGATGGCTTTCAAAATCGAGAATGTATATGTCTTTGTTGTTCGTGTATTTTTTTGTGCCCCTTCTCTAATGTTACTTGATTGTGCTACTCTATGATTATGTATGATCTTATGCGATTAACTTTATGTTGTAAAAATTTATCAATAAATTTAACCATCTATCTTTATCTGTCTCTATCTATACGGAGAAAGCTATGATCGAACAAACCAGCCATTGGGAAATCACTCAAACTGGTATTTATAAAGAAATGGGATACGGGATGGAATTAATATAGTAAATCATAATTATAAGATGAACATTGAGAATTCATAGCATGACAAGTTATCAAGTTAAGTTTATGTACAAATTTAAATTTAACAGGCAGCCGGTTCAAATCAGTGAGCACAGGAGTTGTGTGGCTGTGTCGGTCCGTCTGTCTCACAACTCTCTTGCTGCACAGTTTTGGACGCGCTGCATGCGACTGATGGCACTGTAAACTATTGCAATAATCCAGGTGACTCAACAAATTGCCCATCATTAATTCTTCAGTGGCTTTTTCTCTGACGTTCTTTCTTATTTTTGTCATTAGATGGATTTGATAGCATGTTTTCTTGCAGATGTTACTAATGTTTTGTTTCAATATAGGAATATCGTCCATGGTAAAACCATTTGCGATGATGACGTATACTCTGATAGGAGCTTAAATGGACACATTCAAACGGAAGACTCAGGACGGTCATCCATTGGCACAATTTCACACAAATGATGTTCATATAATTATCCCACGACAATATTAAACGGTTTGAATCAAATGCAGCATGAAATCCCCCCAAAAAATAAAAATAAAAAATAATATAAACCATTTTTTTAAACGATATCAGGATAATCCAAAAAATAGCGGCCATTACGTTTATTGCTCTTTGTTTGTATCCTTGGCAACACTTGTGTAACTATCATCAACCTCAAAAAAAAACTTAAAAGTAAAAACAAATTATTTGTGAAATTGTCTGTATGCAGATGTAACAGTCTTTTTTGCTTCTTCTTCTTCTGGGAATGCCTTTTCTTGAGATAATTTCTGTGACACGAGGTGTGTCAATTCCACTTGCATCCATCTCGTGTTTTCAAAGCAGCGCATTTTCCTCTGATGAAAGTGTTCAATTAATTCAATTCTGATCACAGGGAGGCTTTCTTTGAAGATTTGACATCCACATGACACACAACACCCTTGGCCATGGGCTGTGATTGCCTCTAGCCAGAGCTCTAATTGCAATCGGCAGGCATTCATGGGCAATTAGTCACTCGCTCGATGCTTGTAAACACAAAGGAAACTGATCACCAAGTCTATTATCTCCCAAGGTTGCGAACCTGGAATTTTGTTTGGAATCTGCTGTATCTTGCAAGTTCAATAAGTCTCTCGCTTGATGATTTCGTAAAGGGAAGTAGAATGAGCCGTATTTTGTTCTTTTGACATTCTATTAAGTTTGCCGACAGCCTCGCATATTATGTGCATATTACATGTAGCGATTATTTCTCCAATCATCATTTTTATTATGTGCATATTACATGTAGCGATTATTTCTCCAATCATCATAATTCCAAATTAAGTAGTCGACGTCAATGTTGCTTTCTCGATCAAGTGCTCCCCCGACATTCGGTGATATTTAAAGTTATGGCGTAAAACGGGCCCCTGATTATGACTAAAGAACATCCAATCCATAAATAATGTATCACTCTCGCATTTTATTTCATTCATTTTTTTTTTTTCTTTACTTTGGTGAATGCTGTTATTTTGATGGTACGAGGGTAAATTGTCAAATATAATATAACACAAGTGATGTGGAATATGGTGGGAAATTATTTATTAAAATTAATTAATTAATTAATTATTTAGACAAATCCCTCATGAGATCATTGGTAGTTTGTTGTGTCGTACTTCACTGGCATTACCACTGCTCTAGCTCTCTTCGAGGTCTCAGTCATCACACTGCACTCGCCTTTAAATGCACCTCCCTCATTCAAAATTGATTCATAGATTAGCGCCGAGTAAGTTAGTCAATATATACCAGGTAGCTATTTGTTTATTATTTGGTCAATTTTATATTTCATATTACCATTATTAATTGACCAATTCCTGTTTAATTTGAAAGTTTTGTTTTAACATGGCCTTAGACTACCTTTGGCCCCCTCTGTATTAAAGAGGACCTCTGATTGTTCCGAACTAGTAACGAATAATAGAGGATGCATCCCAAAAGACAAATACGCCTTTTGACTGACATATTTTTAGACAAAACGCTTGCTGTGGGCTAGTTCCATGATACATCGATTTTAAGAGGTTTAAAATCTCGCTTTCCTCTCGCGTTCGATTTCATACCGTCGTGACGGCATAAAAGTAATTCTCCTATTGTTAACAATGGGAGCCGTCGAGTGAGCAGATCTCTCAACAGTTCTCATAAAAGAAATCTCGCACTTATCTCGTTTCAAGCTATTCTGCCTGAGCAAACAAATTCGTATTTTAATGTTTTTTGAATATCATTCATAGTTGACCAATTACTTCAAAAATGGTCTCTCGTCAATCACAAAAGCCCACAGAATCGATCTAAAAAGGTTCCCAAATGAACAGAGGTCCTCTTTAATGCTATTAATCGGGCAAGTGGTTAGACTCTATCAATAGATCATTCCCAGAGGTACATGCATACAATTATGGTGTCATGAAGTTCTATTAGTGAAAAACACGTAGTGGTTAACAAAAAATAAGCATTTCTTCAAAGTCTTCATTTCCTCCCATTTTTCCAACCCATTATTTTTACGCTGTTCAATGTAATTATGAACCTCACGTCAACGTGCTATGTTTCTGTCGTGAGCAATTCTGCACGAAATCGAATATAAAATGGGCCCCAAAAACCAGCTTTACTCGTAAGGGGACATGATGATGCTCCTCGATCTAAAACATGAACAGGCAACATCCCGTGACAATGCGAAGATGCCTCATACAAAAATAGTTTGATAGACATGATTATCTTCATTCGATTTTACCTTTTAGAACAAATACAGCTACAAAGGTGGGTACAAAACGTGCTAATTGGATTTGAGATGGTTTCCTATTATTTTTCCGGATAAATTATTTATCCGGCGCTGAATTCCTTGGAAGAAAACCTTTGTGGTTAGTCTTACGTATCGAAATAGACAGATGCGCATGCGCATATCCATTTTGAATATCAATGAATGCAGCACTCAATGCAACCATTACAAATGGCTGCAGGTGACTTAAACATCTGGCTTGACATAATATGTAACCAATCAAGCCGAAACACGCATTAAGTTGCATTGTCACATTTTTAGGTTCTAATGCCTCCTAATATCTAATACAAATCCATTCAATTTGATGCAATACTTTTCTTAATCGGAGCAGTAGTTCAAAGGTTACAACCTGTGTGGGTCAACCTCACAAGTAATCGATCAAAATGATTCAAATGTAAATACAATAACACAAAATATAAGAACTTACTGGTCGCAGACTGACATGATTCTTGTATGTGAAGAAAGAGGAGATGTTTGTTTTTTTCGCCATCAAAACATGTAGATCAACATTTTGAACCCATCAGACCTCACAAGGCTTGTTTCTCCGGAATATGCTCAGCGACTTAGTAAGGAGTCACATATGCTAAGCATTATCTGCATTTTGCAATTAATATTTCACACTGGCGAATTGAATTTTTACGACGTGAATTTTTCTGGCACTTGGAAATCTACCTGTAGATGCATCGGTTTTTATCATGTCATCAGCTGTAAACGGAGTGCGGACGCTCTCCGTTTAGAAAGTATGTAAGAACAAAAAGAAACAAGCTTTCTCTGCAACGAGAGGATATGTTTAGTATATCAAACACAAATTTAATAATGTTAATATGTATTGAAAAAAAAATCGAAAAACTTTAAACAAAAAACAAAACACAATAGCGTATGATTATTCACAAAGCACGGTCCGGTAAATGGACAGAAACCGCCTCGGAGGTGACTCAACAGGATTGCAGGATTCTGCCTCCTGGTCTAAACCCGAGGTCTCCCAGACATGGGTCGATCTTCCTCTGTCCCTATGATGGTGAAGCGTAGACGGAGGGTAAGCAGTGTAGCCCTAGTACAGTTAAAAGCGCGTACAGGAATTAGAAGCGCGTACGAATTATACTATAGAATTATAATCTATCATTGATGTTTTTGGACAGCAGCTGTGTGACATATTTAGTACAAGACGCAACACAAATAAGAGACATCAGAATATTAATCGCAATATAGAGCAAACCAATGAACATTGCCTTTTGATGCATACATTTAATGAGCCTGAGGGAATAAGTCTGCTGTATTTTAAATGCATTGATATTTTGAAGGTTTCATTGGAAATATTTTCAATGCCTCAATTTTTATTGATTCCGGCTGAGGTGAATTTAATGCTATGTTCAACAATTAGCCAAGAGATGTGCAAACAAATATGCTGGCTCTCACAGCAAGTGAAACACAAGGTAATTCATAAGACTATTCACAGTTGGGGATATTTCAATGTGGCTTAATGTGTTAATGTGTAAACAAAACTCGGACGTAAAACGCTGACCTACTGGTGACTACGGACCGACTTGATTGAGACGTACAAAATAATACACGGACTGACCAGTGTAAGCCCACATCCGTTTGCATGAATGCACTACATAACAAGTACATATCGGGTACAAGTTCAGTGAAATGCACCGCATGATGACAATATTGTCTTCATAAAATGGGAGAACGAAAAATATCGATAATTGCTTTGACAAGTTGACGGCGCAGACGTTTCGTTTCCAGGAAGACTGAGTGCGATATAGCCCGAGTGTATAGCATAGACCTAGACCTATCAAATGCCGCATGTTAATTGTGGTTTGCCATATAAAGCTGGCTTTTGAAAAATCGTCTTTCACCAACAATAATATTACAATAACCTACTAATTTCATCATGAATACATTCCAAAACATTCATTCTAATCATATCTCGCGTCAATAATTCTTGATTCTTCATTATGGTGGGAATTGACATTGTTCTAGAAGGAAATACATTTTTGTAACTATTCATTGATTCATTGATTGATTGATTTTGCACTCAAAGCCGAAACGTCACTCGACTGATAGAGTTTGATGGTTTAATTCGTGGTATAATCCGGTTAAGTCACTCGAAAGTCGATGGTTATCATCAGATAAACAAGTTCTCATGATTTTAAAGCCAGATAACCGAACTCGACTTCGTCTGGTCGGTTTTTATAGGCTCCACTTGTTTATCTGACGATAATCTTCTCCTTCCCGTGACTTATTCCTTAAATAGCACACATGTGAATAGCATATGGAACCAAATATATATCTGCAATTAAGGGTAGGGTTGCATGGGTGGGAATTCGGGAATCAGAATCTCGAATAGATTTAAGCTATAAATAGATTTAAGCTATAAATAGATTTAAGCTATAAATCCATGTTGAGAAGTTTTCTTTCGATCGTTTTGCATTCATTTCTTTCGATCGTTTTGCATTCAAACCAGTCTGGATAACGACGAGAAGTATATAAAAAAGCTAAAAAGTATGCCAAAGGGCTCCTAGCCTCAAAAAAAAAAGGCAATCCACCAGTGATAAAAGTGTGTCAATCATTTGGGCATAGTCTTAGATTCTGATATAATAAAATTCTGAATTAATAAATAAAGGTTTGACTTGATAACTGCAGGCGAGCTCAGTTTCGCCACACAGCTGTGGGATATTAAAGAGTGCCAACACCTGAGGCTAAACGAGTACCATTATTTACCAAGGCCTCACGTTTGGTGGTTTTGATCACTGTTTTGGTGGTTATTAATGGGATGTTTCTGAAACTTTACACACAATCATTATGCTAATACAGAAATGGGTATTCACATTTTTTTTCTCAGCAACCATGACAACAACTTCTGCACCAGGTTTGCATGCAATAGTGCATAGGCCTTTTTTTTTTGCGTTGCGTTGTGTTCTGTTATTACGTGATTGTGGTATGCTGTGTCGGTTGTGTATGACTGCATGAGCGGTTTCTATACAGCATTGGGGTCATTTTGATCACATTTCGCGAATGATGTTTCAGAATCGTTTCAGATTATGCTGTCACCCATCTTGCTTAATTGAAAAGGACCCAGGCGGATTTAATCGAGCCACGAGGGTACTTTGATGCGGATCGATTATTGCTTCATGAATCGAGTTCTGATGTGACAATTCATCAACGACGCTCGTTTAAAGAATTAAAGAATGCACGGCTGCAAATTGAAAGATGAATCCATTGTGGGAATTCACAACTAACTCAAGAATGTACGGCTGTAAATTGAAAGATTAATCCGTTATGGGAATTCGCAACTTACTGAAGAATGGACGGCTGTAAATTGAAAGATACAACCGTTATGAGAATTCACAACTTACTCAAGAAAGGACGGCTGTAAATTGAAAGATACAACCGTTATGGGAATTCACAGCTTACTCAAGAAAGGACGGCTGTAAATTGAAAGATGCATCGTTATGGGAATTCACAACTTACTCAAGAAAGGACGGCTGTAAATTGAAAGATACAACCGTTATGGGAATTCACAGCTTACTCAAGAAAGGACGGCTGTAAATTGAAAGATGCATCGTTATGAGAATTCACAACTTACTCAAGAAAGGACGGCTGTAAATTGAAAGATACAACCGTTATGGGAATTCACAGCTTACTCAAGAAAGGACGGCTGTAAATTGAAAGATGCATCGTTATGGGAATTCACAACTTACTCAAGAATGAGCGGCTGTAAATTGAAAGATTTTTCCGTTATGGGAATTCACAACTAACTCAAGAACGTACGGCTGTAAATTGAAAGATGAATTCGTTATGGGAATTCACAACTTACTCAAGAATGGATGAGTGTAAATTGAAAGATGAATCTGTTATGACTTATGAGAATTCGCAACAAACTCAAGAATGTAGGCCTACATTTGTAAATTTAAAAATGAGTCCATTATGATTCACCACAAAATCGTTTGCTGGCCCCGAAGAGCGTTATGGCTCGCATTGATTCATCCAACAGCATTCATTTAAAATCATAACGCACCCAATACATTGTTTATCCTTTTATCAGTGAGATCACCATTGGGCTCCTGTTGGGAGATTTGCTTTCTAACTTTAGAGATGCAATCTCTTCTCTGAATTCCCAGACAATAAAAAAACAACTGAAAACATGGCAGGTGAAATAGTGTGTCTAGTCCTACTGAAAAGGTAGGACTATACACGTTGTTACACCGGCTGGAGGTTGGGAGGAACGTGTGTGAATGTGGGATGCATTGCCAAGAAACTCATGCAATAGGCAGCGATACTTCCAGCTCAAGGATTATAATTTGGTTTTGTCGGGCTTATTTAACCTCGAAATCCTGAAACAGCTAAAGCTTATGAACTTTTGAAGCTTTGAACGTTTGAACTTTGAACGACCTTTACAACTGTGAAAATTAATATTCGGATCGGCACTTCATCAGTTGCCACAATCTTTTTTCACAACGTTCACACAGGCAAGAGAGCGATAATGCGTCCGTTTCACACTCTCGTTGCTACGACACGAAACCAGGGGGTGTGACGTCATTTGAATTCAGAACGAGGCTCGAGGGCCGGGTGGGGGTACATGTGCACCAAAACTGCTTTGAACAATCCAGTCATATAAACATCCTTGGCCTATAGTCTATCTATTCAGGGGATTATAGAGACTATTACACCGGCCAATCTATTCAGGGGATTATAGAGACTGTTACACCGGCCACTTTTAGGTTTTGCCCAGGGAGCCAATGAGATAGAACCGTATCCGAGCATTCGAGGGGGCAATCATTGATGAGGATGTGACGTCACTGATAAATGAAAAATCATAACGAATCGGACCTGGTGAGCCTAGGGCCATAACGCCCATTACACTGACTGTAAAGGGAATGCTTGGGCTCGATTTTTCAGTGACTGTGGACTGAGATGCGCTATGAAGAGAAATACTAAATAAATAACTGAAATACTGAAATAGAGGGTTTGAAAGACAAAAATGTATTTAAATAGCAGGAGTATACAGACTCCTCACACGGACGAACGAACGAACGAACGAACGAACGAAAGAATGAATTTGAACAATTGAATAAGGGCACAATTATGAACTATGAATTATGAACTGGTAGATACTGTTTCATTTATTGAGCACAAAGCAGCAATGCGCAGCTTTGTAGGTTGTATACAAATGCATTTTAAGCATAAAGTTTGGTTTTACCACAGGGAAATCCCTGCCATTGTCGGGAAGCAAGGGTTCCGTAAAAACGAGTTGCTTAACATTGATTTAGATGTGTCATGTGCCCAGTGCTGTTGTTTAGCGCGGCCGGCGTTATATAGCAATTGCGGTAAATTGAGGTTCGCCTGTTGTGCCTCATTTATATTTGTACATTGTATTATCGGGTCCTCACGTGGATCACTGCTTGCGATGTTAGATCTAAATTCGAAGGTTTGATTTAATTATAGATGCTTGAGGACAGAGGCAAGTTGAAACGAATATGACACTATGAGAAGCTAAGAACACCTTATATCGTTTGATCAACACGCGTACATGCATCGTGAAAGCGTCGATTGATATCCGCTTCACTTTGTCGCATATACCGAATTAAATAACCTGCGTTTATGCTTTGATCTCAATGGAATATCACAGCTTATGTGTATGCTCTTCTCTGTGATGCGCTTTTAATGAAAGTGAAGCCTCTCTTTGAATTTAATCAAATGCGCATAGAGATAGATAGAGATAAGAAGAAAGAGAGAGATTCGCGATTAGCTAATGAAGGTAATGGAGAAAAGAGCTTGACGAGAATGGTTGATCAGGGGTCGTCTTACACAGGGTCAAGCTTCGAAGCACCGAAATGGGTTAGTCGCTGGCCGCTTTGGATATGTGGTCGTCTTATACAGGGTAATCAGCATTGCCAATACATACATGTATGTGGGGACAAGAGCAAAAGTAGTCGCTTCAAACAGGTGGTCACTAAGTCATTCCCCAAATACATGAGCGTTCATAGTATTCACATTTAACGTACTGTTGAGAATTAACGTTTCCTAGTTCATAAAAAATGCGAACAAAATTTTATCTTTCTGTGTCAACACCTTTCTATGGCAGGCCACAAAAATTTATTTTTATCCATCATGAACAATAATTATGCTATCAGTAAAGTTCAATACACATGCACATAACATAAACATTCAAAGAGAAAGAGAAAGAAAGAGAAAGAGAAATCATTTATTTAACAACAACATACATCAATGTGAATTAAGCGGGGAGAAAAAAATAATAATAATAATAAATTAAAAAATATTTTTTTTCTTCTTTTTTTTTTTTTTTTTTTTTTTTTTTTTTCTTCCGGGGCAAACTAATGGTAGTAATGATGATGATGATAGTATGATGATGCAGGGAGACCAGGCTAAGGCACAACAAGTGTCCGTTTTCGCGCTGGCCACCCCGGGGGATGATGAAATAATAATGATATTCATGATGATAATGATATGAGACGAGCATGAGAGGGAGAGAGAATTATTGATAGGATATTAATTTTGGTTATTGCAGACATAGCAGTTTTCTATTAAACATTGATATGAATATTGATTGATGAAAAGAGATTTGATTCTTTTTGAAAATGAGGCTATTGAATGAGTTGATGAATATGAGAGAAGATGGCGTGGGAATGGGTTGACGGTGTTGGTAATTGAATAGCGGAGACCCAGTTGGAAGAATTGGTGTCGATGCAACGGGACCCGCAACCGATCATCTCCTCGTCCAGCACTGATAAAAGTGCTGAAATAATTCGGAAGTACTCCACTCTTCCACTTATAATAAAATTTTAATTCTAGGAGCTTTCGCAAATCCTCAATTTTAAGAAGATTTG
>KB303198.1:35112-48259 GCA_000328365.1 Capitella teleta
GCACCAGCCGGGCGTGCACTGACGTTATGTTTTTATTCTCGGGAAACGGAACTTAACGACCCAATGCATGCTTTTTCGCTACACAAAATTTAGTTATGTGGTTGGCTCAAGTTCGATAGAAAGTTGTTCGATCGCGATTGATCTCAGGTACTGAACTTATGAGAAACACAGATGGGTTGCCGGCCAACCTAATTCATTGACTTCCTGTGGCGTTGATAGTCCTGGATACTAGTGTGTGTCCCATGGGTATTGAAGGTGGAAGAAGGCACAGCAGGCCTGCCATGAAAATGTATCCGATTGAGCAAAAAACTGAAAGTAGTATTCTGAAGGCAATGTGTTATTGCTAATGCACACAAACAAGTGTGGTTGGATTGCAGTTCCTCTTGGTGCAAATCTTTGCTCCAAAACCACAGATTTGATCAGGAGGACCAGGTATATGTACACTGAAGGCATTATCGTCTAATTGGTCATCAATCTTACCAAGCGAGATTAACGAACAGAAAGAAGACTTAGAATCAAGTTGATTGCAATCACTATATGGAGCAATCGGATGTAAGGTGAAGCAGTAGTGGATTCCGACTTATTAATCAGTCAAGTAGCCATATAGAAGGCTAAAAGACAGATGTCAAAGTCATCGGCGAAGAAACCGACCAAATGTGGTTGCTACATGTCATCATGTCATCAAGTTAATCCCTCAATTAATAACCTCACGCAAATCAAATGGCCAGCCGCCATTTCGAGTGGCAAATTGTTGAAGTCTTTCATAGGTTGGATGAATAGATCATATACTTAGGTGCAAAAGAAACGCTACGATCTATAATTGTCTTAATAATTACTTAATCCATATTTGGACCCACAATTATATTCTACACAGTGTGCAAGTCTACTCTCTTAATTTTCAAACAGTTCGCGAAACAAAAATTATTTCCTTGCGCAGCCAATCCATGAATCCTGGTAAACATTCTTTCGAGTACTCCCACAACAAAATGACTCCGATAAACGATGAAAGCGACGGAAATGATACTCCAACGATTGCTTTTCTCGAAAGCAATCATACTTTCAAAAAAAAAATGCATTTTGTAAAGGCTGGCAGCTTCCTAGAGGGTAATATCCAGAAGCCTTCTAGAGCGTCGAGTTGATCGAAGGGTTACAAACCACAAATCGGACACAGTGTATCAAGCCCGCAACAAATGCGTCCTTGAGCAGAAGAACCCAGGTCTACTATGGATTGACCCCTTTCTGGTCTCCTAAGAAATGACAGCAAACCTACAGAACTAACAACTCCAGCGAGCTCAGGGCTAGGACTGGTTCAAGACAGTCATATTTACCGAATGTGCGACAGGGGAGAAATGCGACCGACCAATATCTGCAGAGAAACTTTTGATATCGGGTCACGTATGGGGAGATTGGGGCTCAGATCTCAATTAAAAAAAAAAAAAACACACACACACACACAAATCCGAGTTACGAAGATCCGGAGATCCGAAAATTTCCGTAAAATAATGCTCACTCATACATTTTCATGGTGATTGCAGACTTCTAGAATAAAGAAAAGGAACTCACGGCATTGTTGAGGTTGGCACACCTCCAATATGTCGCCCAATGAACAAGTATGGGATAAACTGAAGTCAGTCATTCCTCGACGCCTTCCATCTTCCCACAATAGCAGAGAGCTGATTCCAGGCTGTAGCAACATCCCACACTGCAGGATTGAGAGTCTCACCGAGAAATTCACCCAAAAATCCTCTGATTATTGGCGTGTGAGTTCGAAAACCAAGAATATTTGACCTTGAAAATCGAACACTTTTATTTTGACCCCTTGTCAATTGTTCCTCCAATTAAACAAGTCTTAATTCCATTTGCTGCACGATGCCACTCCTTTATCTCTTACGCCTCCTTTGCATGTTTTCGTACTTGGTTGGCTATAATAGAGACTTCTAATCTGCCTGGTTGCTCTGTAGTGGAAAACACTACCCTGTAGCTAAACTAGAAAATGAAAACCGATATGCATATTGAGCCGCAAGATGAACAAGATAGGCTTGGCGTCTACAACATATAATCTATATTATATAATTATAGCTAGCATAGGTAATCCTACTATGACTGTTATTCCCATGCAAATGGCTAAGAATAGTAGTCATAGGGCTACCTTTTCAGTAGGACTATGCACGCTGTTACACTTTCATCGGCTCGTACGTGTTCAGCTCTGAGGCCAACATTACGCAAACCGAGTATTGGCGGAGCCATATAACCACAATTGCCATTGCAAACGTTGCATTGGCGCAAACGTCTGCTTCTTTGGCTATTCGTGTCCGATTGTGTTGGACCTGGAGCTCCCATTGCTCAAAACTCCATTTGTAACAATCCACACCTGTACAAGAACGAATAGAACAGTTTGTGCAAAATCCCTCTGCTACAACTCAAGTGAATTCCTCTTAGTAGGCATAAAAGGAGTTGTCTACAGATATTTTTTTCTGCAAAATTACTTGGGGAGTTGTTGACTTTGTCACGAATTTGCCTTGGTTAGCGCCCAAGGCAAATCACTTGGAGTGTGCTGATCGTGCTACATTTCAGCGAGAAATTCGTGACAAAGTCAACAACTCCCAAGTAATTTTGCAACAAAAAAGAAAGAATTCTGTATACCAGGACAATTCCTTCTGTGCTTTATAACCAGACTTTAAAAACATGAAGCCTTGATGTTAATTTACTGTGTACTATATATATAGGACAATTAGAACGTTATGATGCAAGGTTACGATAGAGCATATGGAGTACCATGGCATATTATATCGGATGAGGCCGAGTGATTCAGGAGCATATGACTCGGACAAAACCAAAAATATTATCGGCGGACGAATCAGCGATCTAAACAATCAATGATCTAAGCAGAGATACTCCCTAGCATGGATTTGACCGCTTACATTGGCAACTTTGGTTACCGAAGTTTATCCAGGTGGCTACGAGATTGAAAGCGAAAAACGACTTACTGTTTACACCAACGAACGGCTTGAAGCATAGGCCGAGATTGACAGCGACAAAGCGACAGCGACAGAATTTGGAACGACAAATAGCAAATTCAAGAGAACGGCAAACTCAGATCGATGCGTTCAATTGTGATTATTTACACTAAATTACAAATACTAGTACAATACACCATGTCATTTGCACCCTATAATACTAATCAGTATTATTATTGTTTTTGCTGCACAATCCTCTCAATGCAACACATTCTCTGAGCCAAAATAAAGCTAAGTAATTGCCATTTAAATGCTTCAATGTGAATAAGTCAATATCCGGTTAATATCAATTACTCCACCATGCTTGGAACCATGCATGTATACATCATATCAGCACGTAACGTACGTTAGGCAATAACTTTGGCATGACATATATATGCAGCTCTATAATAATTATTATGAGCGCATTTTTTATGTTGTATTATTACAGACGGATAATAATCCACAATTATTGAAACGGTGCAGCACCGTATTTGGTTGCAAGGTCATTTGCATCAATGTTGAATACTTGTTTCAAGTTGTTGACCAGATATAACAGCATCCTGGTTCCGCATTCAGTTCTGCCGCTTTCAACATGCGAGTCGGATGGTTTTTCATAGCCATTTGGGCGTTTCTACACGCTTACCTTGTGAGCGCTTCAGGTATTGTAAACTGAATTTATACACAATCAGTCAGTATTATTTATGTCATATTAAAACATAATTATGCATAGTGATCAGTATTTGTGGTATGTAGAATATCACAATGATGCATTCCTTTGTGATATTCATCAACGTTCTTCGTCACGTTCGGGAAATAATTAGTAAAATATTTACCTATAATTATGTTTTCGTTCAGATGTTCGGTTAATCCTCCTTAGAGTAGTACAAGCCTCTATATGAAATATCCTTCAATCTTCACTAATGCATTTTTCTCAGATATAAAATTGAAGGCTCTTCGGCTAATTTTCGGTTAAGGAAGGAGAGTTATGCACGAGTGTTGTTTCAATTATTTTGTTATCTAACATAAAAACCGTTGACAGAGAAGGCTATCATTTGATATGACAGCCTGTCTGGTGAAGAACGCAAGCATTAGTTATTAAGTCTTCTGCGTTGGGTCACTGAACTACTGAACATACTATATATACATATAATTGGTTGCATACACGAAACGCGTAATATTTTCAACGACGGCCAACTGTTCTGGGATCACCAATGCTGAAATTGCCGAATAAGGGATATTCTTTCTTTCGCTCTCACTTCAGCTCTTCTTTCTCTGTGTTGTAATACCTAGAGATTCTTTGACATTATAATAAGATTCCTAGTGAATCCCCTTCCCATGAACGATACCAAAGTGGACGTCATAGCGTATTGCTTTGTCTTTTTGCAGTTCGCCTTGTGGAGGGCCAAGCATCTCACATGGGTCGCCTAGAAGTGCTTTATGATGGCGTTTGGGGGACCGTGTGCGGTTGGACGTTTGGGAAGGCTGAGGCTATGGTGGCATGCCGCTCAATGGGTTATGACGACGGTCAACTCCTGCCTCTCGGCGCCCCGAACCCTAAATCTGACATTGGGCCGATTTGGCTGGACGGAGTCAGTTGCTATGGGGACGAATGGGCGCTGGAGATGTGTTACCATAACGGGTACGGAAGAGTGCGTTATGATTGCACGCATAAGTGGGACGCGTGGCTCGATTGCTTTGCTGAGAATGAAAATCATAACGTCATCGACGTCGAAGGAATCGAAGAGGAGACGAATCAAATCGAAGGCTTCGAGGAAATATTCGGAAATTAAATATTATTTGCGTTGTTTTGGAATAAAAGTATCAAATAATAAAGTCATTGTTCGAGTGTTCAATAGATCAGCAATCGATAATACGTTAGACACAGTTATTACTAATAATAATAATAATAATAATAATAATAATAATAATAATAATAATAATAATAATAATAATAATAATAATAATAATAGTTATTAGTTATTACACTATAAGTCAACCGAGCAAAAAATAAGCTTAGCGATAGGCATATTGATTCATCAACTCGGGCAACCTGTATATTATCATCTATACTTATCATTACTCAACACTGGAGCTCATTTAATCAGATTTCTTGCTTTGAGATGATAAGAATCGCATCAGTGAAGCGATTATGCTTCGATTACGTTAATCTCTATCTGTGATTGACTATCACACGGAAAACATCGCCACACTTAGCATTATAACCGAGCAACAATCAAGACAAAGTCAGTGCATGTCATGCTCAAAGTTCGTTGGTGTTTGCCTTCAGGTTATGGAATGCATGTAAGGTGCTCTCTTTTTAAATCAACTCATTGATATATTGTACATATACTAATATTCTCATAAGTTTACACTCAGTTTGCCAAGGTTGCAACGATTGACCGACCGTATGGTTTGTGACAATAACAACTATAATTATTACGCAATAGCGGTTATCCCTAGGCTACCTGCTTTCAATATGACATAATTACATACTCCTTACATACTCCCATCTCAAGTGTTCTAGTCATCAGCGTAGCAACATCAGATAAAAAGTGCTCTGATGGGCTTATGTGAATTATTAGACAGATTTGCTATCTTATCTGTGCATACAAGTGATGTGATGACTTCGTGAGATAACTGTTGATCTGCGCTATTCAAAGCCTCTTGTGGGTAACTTCCAGTAATAAGCCTTTAAATCACACTTATGATTCACGCCACCAAGAATAGTCACCAAGAAAGATTGCTTAACTATTTGAAAGGAACTGTCGAACGTGATCAATGAGACGAATCAATACATTATATCTATTGCAGTATATTCCACTTACACAGCAAATCCTTTCATTTCAGTTCATATTGATGAAAGGATACTTACACGTATTCATATAACCTGTTGTTTTTCTTTTTTTTTTTTTTTTTTTTTTTTTTTTTTTGTGGTTGGGTGTTTCCTTCTTTTGTCAAAGTAATTTTTTTTCACTCTTTTAAGAGATCCAAATAATTTGAAGGCTTTATGGTAACGTGATGGACCCGATTGTCACTGGTGATACCATTCTGGGCCAACTGTGGGCAAACCCCTCTCTCACTCCCTGTCTTGCAAAGTTTCAATCATGCAAGTGTCAGAGCTCATGAAATGGACAGGGGAGGACTGTGGAATTCATTGTACACTCAGTTAGGTGCTGTACTTTTATGTGCTGCTTAGACAGCTATCGCAATCATCCCATGTTTCAATCTCAAGAGTGTCCAATATGGGGAGTCAAGCTAGCAAGTTCCAATTGAAACTGCTCTCTTGTCCGTTGACCAAGCGAACATCACTCGGTTTCTTTAACCATATTGTTTTTTCTCTGTAATTGTAAGTGATTCACATTAAAGAATCCATAGTAAAATATAAATATACTCGATAATAATCAAAATGCGAGGTGGAAGTAAACCCCTTGAATCACCTGAATAATTTACATAACCATGCGCAATGATCGACGACGTCTAGCGAGATGTATGATTATTGCAAGTGTCTGCAAAAGATAGCGTGGGTGAGTTTATTAAGGACGATGACAGATAGGAATGTGTAGATGTCTGAGATTTCCAAGACGTTTATGTCGCAAAACAACGTAATTATGCGTGCCAAGACGTGTGTCTTGGTGGCCGGACGAGTCTATATTGAACGGGCACTCATACGATCTCTGATTACGTAACGTACGTGTAGAGGAGGGGCATTCCTAGTGTAAGAAATTTAATATGCAATGGCAATCCATGTACTGCAACATCAGTCATCAGGAATTTGTGGTTGTCCAAATGCTTTGTGCACCTTGGTAATTTAATTACAAGTTTAATCTGTGATTTCTATGTCTTCTTTTGCATTTACACCTTAATCTGTCCACGAACCGGACATTGTATATCATAGGCACTTACCACGAACCAAAGCTACACCTGCGTTCACACCGGTTAAGGCAGGTGGCTCTTGGCTTTGCTCAAGGTGTGAACGAGCGAGTTTGATCGGTCGATCAGAGGCACTTGGCGGACTGCAATTTCGGTTCTAAAGACTTAATTGACTGATTGATAAGCAGGAAAACTGATATTAGTGATTAGTATTAAAGCGTACGGCTGACTTATCAATGCAATTAGTGGCTTATCGCTGCCTTATCTCAACCGCTTGGATTGGAATCGATGGCCAAGTGACGATCTGTGTGATTCCTTGCTTGTAATAACAGAATAGTGTGTTAGCTTTCAGATTGCTCGAAAAATCTCGTTAATCTGGTGTTTCAATAATCCAATTGAGCCTCTCTAAATATTAATTAAAAATGATACTGATTAAATATTAATAATTGTGATTTGTCTTAAAGTTTCCGATAATAATTTTAAATCTACCTAATTGCATTCCATTGGATAATACTTCAAAAGCGGAGAAAAGACTCCAAATTTAAACAGCTGTGAAGTTAATGCCTATATCGATATACATGTATATGTCATCATTAGCAGCTATACTTATAAGTTTTCAAATATCTCTACTTTTAAGTATAAATCATCAATTATGTTTGAAGCACCAATCAATTTGAAATATCACATTTCATTCGTCCATGCATCTGTCAAGATCACAATCCTGTGTGATATAATTAATCTTTAATATAATTAATGATAACATTAATAATTAATGTTATAATTAAGGCATCGGATTGATTATCATCATACATGTAGCTCATTATGGTAGTTGCGGCATGGAACACTATTAGACATAATGTTTAACATGACATAATGGTAGTTCAGAGGCGACAATCTAGGAACCCAAAATTCCTCAACCAATCAGTCTTGTCAATATTATTATAATTCGACACAAATCACTGTAATCTTATAAACCAGATAAAACTGTAATGGACATCATAATTTCAAAATGAAGTCTTGTGCCTCGGATCTAGGCAAAAGTCAACGCAATTACTTCCACGCCCCCCCCCCCCTCCCCCCCCCCCCAAAAAAAAAATTGTTGCAGTAACTAGTTAACTTGTGCAATATAGATATCTTAACAAATTTAGAATAATCCAATTATTCTGACTTCATCTCTTCCAAACTGCCTGACATACGAATCAAGGGAACGTGGAGTAACATTGCACAAACAGCATGAGGGTTATGCTGGATGAAGACTGAGGCCATGAGCCAATTCAATCATCTCGACGGACATCAAACACCATTTCAGATCTGTTGACCAAGTCACCATTGCTTCCTCGTTATAAACAGTCGTCGGGCGAATGATGAGCAGGCCTAATTTCGATTTCTGAAGCACCGTAAGTGGAAGAACCAACCGAATAAAACGAGGATAATTGAGTAGGAAATTCATGATTGACTGATTGAACCGATCTCTAAGCGAATTACAACGCCGAAAGTCAATATTGGATCAGAGTATGACAGCTCGCATTTTCAAATTGAATTATGAGGATCCTTGGGATGGTGAGGGGAGGGTGTGGGTAGATCTTATTCCCCCTCCCAGTCGTGCTTTGAGGCTTCTTATGTTGTAGAACTGTGTATGCCCATATAATTGAGTCATTAAAAATAGCATGGATTGCTAAAATGAGGGTTTGTTGTTTTGTGCTATACGGTGCTATATACGGTGCTATATATACGGTGCTATATACGGTGTTATACGGTGCTATACGGTGCTATACGGTGCTATACTACGGTGCTATACGGTGCTATACTACGGTGCTATACTACGGTGCTATATGGTGCTATACGGTGCTATACTACGGTGCTATACGGTGCTGGACTGCGGGACGGTGTTCTGTAGAGACTCGAAACTGGTTCAATAGGAATACAAAATACGAATTGTGCTTGTTCGGAGATTCAACCATCGGATCCGAACCGAAGAGCTGCTTTTCCCTAGATTTCGATTGGCATAGGGTGCAGAGGAAGAAATGTCGCATATCTTGAGGTTGATACACATCTAAATCATGTACATAATAACACGCAATTTCGTATATACTTGCATGGTACAGAAGATGGAACTATCGATTCCGCGCATGCGCAGCTGGACTTCCGGAGGCAAGTCAACACTGCGCGGGAATTTTCTCGGGATTAATCACCCTTCTCGGCGCTAACACGGCCCCCAATTTGCTAATTCAATTTGCCATTTCTGCCTCATTAGGTCCCGAAATCCCCGAGGAAAGGCTGCCGGGAAGAAGGGTTTTGCAGCGGAGGGGGCTTAGCCCGTGGGTCGCTGATTGCCTTCCTCGGCATCGCTCTCCACGTCTCTGCGCGACATTTAATCAACCGAAAATGGCAGCAGAGGAGGGCTGCGAGACCCCTCCGTCCATCTTTAATTGGGTCGTAGATTTAAATCCCCGAAGAACCATGCCAGGAGAATTGGGAATTGAGCGCCTCAAATCGATCCTGCTTGCTTCCATTCTCTTCTTGTTCTCGGGGAGGGGGGAGGTGTCAATGTGTACAATGGACACGCACAAGACATCATAGAAGATCAATGTCAGTGGTATTCTCAGAACAACAATTGAACGACGATCATATATATATAGCCGTTATATTTAATTTCAGGCGAATTAAAACTGTTGACATGCATAAAGTATAAAACCACGTTTTAATTTTTGTGGCTTGTCAATTTGTCTCTTCTCTTACAGATTCCTTCTCTTCTACTTTTTTTTTTCCAGAAAGAGCGGAAAAATTACTCGCAGATAATCTATATACTTTCAACTCAGGTTTTCAAAAGATTTATATCTTTGTGTTGAAACAATTCTACTTCCTGATTGATAATATAAATTATGGCTATCATGGAATCGATTGAATAATTGCTACAATCCTTGAAATAATAGAGTGATAGCAACCTGCGGTATACACGCATTCATTAGTAACTTCGAGATGTTCAATCTTTCATCACTCATACGGATATTAAAAAAATAATAAGCAAAAGGTACTAAAACAATAATAACGTGAAAAAAAAATAATGATAATATTAGAGAATATAGACATAGGATTATTATTAATATCGACGTAATTAAACAACCAAGAATTGAAGGAAGTAGGACCAGGGTACTTCATGTTTGCAACTATTCATCGCTTGAACATATTAGTTTCAAGAAAATGATTGTAATACTCATGTATAAACATATGAAAAAAAAGTAGAGCAACTTAATCCAACTCTTGTTTTGTTAACTGAATTTAAACTGCAACCATGCTTACAATGCTAGCTATATGCTAGCATTGTAAACAGATGCTAGTATACAATTACAATGCTAGCTATATGCTATAGCATTGTAATTGTATGCTAGCAATATGCTCTAATATTTACACACAGCATCTGTTGATGACGAACAGTTGGATGACATCATTATAATTAATAGACAAACACGTATGCGACTTCTTAAAATTCGGATCCTTCCAGCTTCTTCCACCTCAGCCTCCACCATCCTCCCTCCAGCCCGTGAGTCCTGCATCCCGTCTACTTCGTGCACCCTGCTCCACCCCCTGCATAACAACATCAAGCGCACATAACAATGCCTAATCAGCTAAATGAAAGCTAATCGCGCAGCTTAAACCGAACAAAATCCTAATTCACTTTAATTAACTCTTTCATCCACGCGTTTCCTTTTCATCGCCCGGCATCCTTTTATGGAGCGATGCGCGCGCAATCTGGCCAGGATTCCGCTGAAGAGCTAATCATGGCGACTTTTTGAGCGATTGCCATGTTTCCCCGCGCCATGAATGCTTAAAAGGCCTTGCCGCGAGCCCCTTGGCTCTGTGCTAAGCGCCCTCGGCACCTGCTGCCCTAATTTCCACGCTATCGTTCTCTTCCGCCTTGTTGCTTCCCGACAAAAGCCGACGAGTGCCGATGATTACCGATGATTGCCGATGAAAGCCGAGTGCGTACGAAGCCACTCGCTGTGGGCGATGGGTGGACCTCGTTTGTCCGTCGTGTGGGCAGCCAAGTGTGAAATAAAATGCAATGGTCACCAGTAACGGTCAGAAGAGTTATGACCGCTCAGTGGCTGTAAATATTCCATTCCGAAAGCACACAACTCGCACTGCGGAGAAAATTGAATTATAGATTGGAGACGGTGGTGATCATAAAAATATGATAATCCGCTATCCTGTAATAAGGCTTTCTTCGGTGCAGTACAATAAATTCAAGTAAATCTCCTGTCTGAACATGTATGCAATTATCTGAGTGTACGGCGTATTTCATCTCGTCTTTTCAGAAGTAATGTATTCGGCTCCCCTTTTGTGTAAAATAAAATCGACCTTGATGGGATTCGAACCCACAATCTTTGGCTCCGGAGGCCAACGTCTTATCCATTAGGCCACAAGGCCCACAGGTTATGCGGCCGGTCAATATATCTCAAAATCCATGCATTTCTGTAATCACTAGTTTCATTAGTCAACCTGCAAATATACCTGTTGATGTGCTTGACTACCCTAATGCTTATATTTGATTAAATTTTGTTTCAAATTTCAATGGGGGATTTGTGTAAGGATGACTGGGAAATATTTGTTTGTTCTTTCTCCCAAGAAAGGAATTTAGTTAAAATTCAGAACAAATTAAGCCGTGAGAAATATCAGCAATAGCAGATTAATATACAATCAAGCCACACCGTGCAGGCTCAGTTGCTCACAAGAACACAAGCCAACAACGAAGAGAACCAGCCCTCTCCTTATCCATTCTCCTGTAGCACGAAGCACCTGAAGAGGAAAATTAATTATTCAAAAAGACAAATATTCACCAGCATGAATCAATTATGGAAACGGAAGCAGAAGCTCCCCCTGGCGAGTGACAGCGGAACCAACCAGCACCGGAAGTGGATCCCCTAGCGAATAAGCAGCTAACTGTCAATGATCTTGGCCTAATAGAGTGAAGCGCTGTGTTGATTCGCGAATCTGCTCTTGGCAGTAAACCAGGGATGGCCCACAATGGGTGATTCCAATATCCGGTTCACGAGAAACGCATTTAACTCCTGAGCACGAAGGAGGATATTGGCAGTGACAAAATAAACCGAATCAGTATTGGATAAGGTGCCTGAATGGATGAAATTAAGGGAAATGAGACAGGTCTGGCGTATAAATAACCTGATGATTGAATGATTAATTGAATGAATGAATGATGGTTACTGGATTAACTGGCTGGCTGGATGGTGACTGACTGGCTGGCTGGCTGTCTGGATGGATGGATGGCTGGCTGGATGGGTGGCTGGTTGGTTGGCTTACGAACTGATTAAATATTTTTGAGTCACGATCGAGTCATATTTGGTCAAGTGTTTTTACGAGTCACAAATGAGCAGAAGTCAGTATTGACATGTTGCTTTGACTCGGTGTTATTGTAATTCGAAATGAGAGTTTGAAGCCGACATTGAGAGGCACTTAATTCCCGGGGCTTTTCATGAAAGAGGAGATGTTGGTTTATCGATAAGCGATTGTTCTGATCGGACACCTGGGCATGGCCGCTTATCTTTATGGCTTGGCCATTGGTGGAGAGGGTGGAGGAGAAAGAGGAGGAAGTGGAGGAGGAAGAAGAGGAGGTGGAGGGGTTTAATTCGTAATGAATTGCAAGACCATTCTGTTAGCAGGCGAAATGATCTCGTGGTCGTTGATTCCATATTAGTTTGCCCGATAAACAGGCTTTGAAGAGGATAATCAAATCGAATGCAGGCGGCCGAAGTGTACACTTCCGGTCCTCCTCGGCAATGATCGGCAATTTCCGTGACGTGCTCACAGTCGGCATTAATCGGGTGTTTCCGGAGCGTGTCGGCGGCGCGTGTGCCTGGGCAGTCCGAAAAGAGATCAAATGACGGAATCTTTTGTCGTTGTGCCTTGGACAATATCGACGAGATCGCCGCTCGTGTTAAATACATTATCCACCGCAGCACCGCTGACGACCACAAAGCGTTCCAAATAAGGAGATTAGTGACCTGATAAGCATAATCGCTTTAAGTCCCGCCCCTTTCGCACCCGCGGCAGCCAATCATCGCGCTAGCGATTTCTATAAATCCGCTGATCGGTGATTTTCGCGTGATTATCGTTGACCAACATGTCGTTCAGCATCGACGCTCTCCTCTCCAAAGATGGAAGATCCAAGACTTCCCCTGTTCAGGGAGATCGGGTGTGCGCCTCTCCGCGCTCATCCCACTCGGAGCTATCCGGGGACTCCCGCCACTCGTCCCCTGCGA
>KB303198.1:48801-68000 GCA_000328365.1 Capitella teleta
TCTTTCTCGACCAAAGAGGTTCGAAGTTGCCACGATGCTTTGTCTCACTGAAACACAGGTATTTTATGCATGTTCATTATTAACACACCTGCGTATTGTATTCATCAATTTTCTCTCTGGACTTAACGTTGAAGTGAGGCTTTGGTCCAGGAAGCTGTGTACATCTAGATCTTCTGTATTAATAACTGTTAAGTTTTATGTGGATTCAGTTGGATTAGGAGTATTCGCATTTATATGAAAAAATAGTTTATTGGAAATTAATATTCACAGCTGCTTATTTTGTATTTATAACGCATATTCCGAACTAAAACCATACAGAAAGTGAGGTCCAGAAGAAGAAAAAAAGATAATTAGATTTCAATATTATGGGTTGATACATTGTAAATTGATATTATTCGTTTTGTTACTATCGCTATTCAGACTCAAGATTAAAATGGCCGAGCTGCGTCATAATGAAATAAAAAGAAACAGTACAAATATAAATGATAAAATGATAAAATGATAAATTACATGAACGGCATACTTATAATCTGAAATGCGTTATATACCTCTGCCCCTTCCCCACAAATTTCCTCTTTCCTTGTGATTTTTATACTTCGGAGGGAATTTCCCTGGTTCATCAGCTAAAACAAGAACTGCGAGGAATGATATCTGAATTTAACCTTAGCATATAAGCTACGTGATAATCCTTAACGATTGGCAAAAGAAGTCAATTAACTCTAAGATCAGAAGGAATGATTATTAGCCATGATACTCGAGCTATTTGAGTCATTTCCCAGATAAGGAAAGAAAAACACCAACTTGAGAAATATCTCTGTTGACTTTCTGGCCATGTATTCTGTAAACAAAGGACGTGTTCAGTGTTCTCCAAGTATCAATTAAGATCGTCAAGAGGAGAATATAATCTTTGTTCAGGTGTTTCAATTAGTCCTGAGCCATAAAGTGATCATGTTTTCTGATCAAACCATGAAGCCTTGATAACAACACCTCAATATTGCAACAATCAAAAACACAATTCTGACTTCTCAAACAAACTAAAAGTTTAAAATTCCCTCGGCAAGTTTATATTTACAATTATATGAACGCGAACAAATAACCCAGCAATGACATAACAGAAGAGCGTTATGAAGTTGTACTCGCATTAAACAAGAGACATCTGTAGCTGATAAGGTCGCACCTGGGATAGTGATAGAAATCACCTTTAAAGAGGCAGTTCCCTGGCGATTACTACAAGATTAGGTGCTTCAAAGAGCGTATATCAATCTATGAAGTGGCCTTCAGGTGCGAAAATATTCTGCGTAAAACACGTTTGTGGATGCTTAAGTGGGGAGTAGTGATAGTAACAATGAAGGGTTTCTGGTGCGCGATGACAAGTTTTTATGCTGCTCACCTTCTTTCGGTGTAATTAACTCAATATAGATACTTGTGTCAAGGTGTTGATTACCAAGAGGGGATCAGCGATGAATTCGAGTTCCACAAAATGCAACAGATGATTATCCTGAATCATCGAACATCTCAATTGCTCCAATTCGGGTGGATTAAGATGAATTCCTTCAATTGTAGATATTTGGATAGCTTGGAATTCGAATATATTTGTGTACAAAAATTAATTGAAGTTGTAAGAAGACAATTTAAGATTCGATGTATCGAATATACAGCATAGCAACTTGATTTCAGACTTATGACGCAATCGACATCGATTTCCAAACCTTTAAACGAAGTAATTCCATCTCAGCTCGTCCCTTTAAGAGAGGATCGAAAGGGGAAGTGATCTGCCTCAAAACGAGACTGGGGATGGGAATTGATGAGGGGGGAAGACGTGAGGGGTTCAATCATGAGATTGGACGACGCTGGGGAATTCGAAAATCCCCAAATGAGGCCAAAGGTCGGAGTTCGTGAAGATTTCATGCATATTAATTACTTAACGGAGGACTCCTGATGAACGCTTATAATAAGTCGTTACATATTTTTGTTGTTGCTCCGATTGTATACATTACAGATTGCGTTATCTCCAAAAATTAGATTAACATTCTCGTTTTCATTTCATTAAGGTGAAAATTTGGTTTCAAAATCGACGGATGAAATGGAAAAGAAGCAAGAAGGCCACGGTGGAGGCCAAGAAAAACAATAACAACAACAGCTCTGAGAAACACCACAATAATAACAATAATAAACAACTGAATGACACCTCCTGTGAATCTCCAAAAACCGCCATGGAACATAAATTCCTGATGGCTCGTAGGCCTACCTCTGCTGACGTCATCGATGTATCGGTGTCTGACGTCACGCAAGACATTCCAACAGATCTCTCTCAAAACAAAGATTCTCTTCTCGTCTCACCCCCTCTTCATCTCTCGTCAGGTTCATCGTGAAGCATTATGGGGAATATTTTTTACAAAACTTTCGTGAATATAAATCTGATCTTTAAAGAATAAACTTATTTCCGTTCCGTTCCTTCATTTTAATTTTAATTTTTGTTTTCTCTCTTTTTCGAAATCACTATTCTCTTTTTCCGTGCCATGTGTTTATAGTTCATATGATCATAATTATGTATAATATGTATAAATTCTTTTTTGTAATAAAAACATTCATAACTATTTTTTTTTCATTTATACAACTGACAATGATTATATGGTTGTAGTTCCGCCAGACACCTTAACAATTGTTACTAGTTTGGTTGACGTCGGGCGCCTGTAGTTTAATCCTCTGCCACCTCTCCACGAACACACAACTGGTGAGAAACAAGAAAGATAATTCCCAAAACATCGCACTTATAGCTGAGAAACGCGTTGCTAAGTAACCAAAAAAAAAAAAAAAAACAATCTGGAGTCTTGCTATCCCAAATGGATCTGGTTTTCTAATAAGCACCACTATTTTATTTGTCAACAATTCTTGCAAAAGTAGTAAGAATCCGAGTTATATGATACATTTAATGAAAGGGACAAATGGTCACTATAAAATAATATAATATGTTATAGGCAGCATGAAATAGCTGACTATAATCCAGAAATAAAGAGCCCGTCGTCCAACACAGCTGCATGCAATACCCAAATGCACGCATGGCCATAATCTCCCTCACCACATGCATCGAGTGATCCAACCCATTCGCATAATGCATCGAGTGATCTAACCCATTCGCATAATGCCTCAGAACCTTTACATCCGGCCAAATAACGTTGCCATCATTCACCATTTTATTCCATTGAGTCGTGCTGGCCCCTCCGACTATTCAGCCGCCTAATGACCTGATTAGTTCTGCAAATTCGTCCGCCTTCGATTCTCCGCACGCTCTTTGGTGGGCAAGCCGATAATTTCATTAAGGAGTTGATTAAAGCAATTGGCGCTCAGACAAACAGCCTGCAATGGATCTGAGGAGCCGCCAAGACCAGAACGAGGCAGAAATCACTCGGAAGGAGCTAATTAATTCGTTTGGCGCCCGTCCGCACGCTATTCATCAAGCAAGGGTCGCTACTGCTCGCCTCCATAAAGAGCGCTTCATGCATTCAAGATGGCGGTCTGTAGGGACTCGTGATGGGTTCGTTACTTTAGATTGGGGAACCACTTATATGCCGCAGTTTTTGTCCTTCATGTAGGTCGCCTTTCCAGGTTTCGATTCCTTTGCTCGATTTCTGGGAATGATTTCCTCGAACGCACAATTAATGAACAGACGTATACCACGCTTCTGGCTCTCGTTACTCGTATTAGATGCGAGAAACTGAATAGGGAGTATCCAGGAGGCCAAAATAGTTCACCATTCAATATACGTTCAGTCAAAATTAGGTATTATTGTATTGCATTTCACATAAATCGTTTTCAAGAACATTGTAGATGTTAAGTTAATTTATGTGCCTCAATATATATAATTGGGATATTAAATTTACCTACACTTATATTGTCAAACGAGAGTTAGATTATTCTGACAAAGGGTACATTGTTCTTAAAAGAAGAAAATGCTTAAGTTCTAATGTCGTATATGACCCTCGCCCTTTAACTTCTATATTATGTCAATTTGATTAATTTAATCATATAATTATTTTTAATAAATTAGATAACTCTCAATGTGCAAGCGACGCGAAGTAACAAAGAACTTGGAATCTCTAAGTTATTTGCATAATTTAGAATTAGTTAATTTACTATTAGTATATTTCACCACGAAACCAACTTCAATAAATTAATGAATACAATTGATGTCCTTAAAAACGGGTTTGAATCTGCTTAAAATTTGCCTTGGATGCATTCATGTGTTTTCCGATGAAAGAAAAATGAACTAAATATGTAACCCTAATGCAACGAATGAGGCCAGTCCGATCGTATAAGCATAGGCTAATTACGTAATTAGTCTATGGTATAAGGGTTAGCCAATTATGAATACCCACAAGCATGGCAAAACCCGGGGAATTGCCCCGATACATGTGATCCTATCGCGTCATCACCACGCAAATATTGATACTGTAGTTTATTGTTGTTTTGTTTTGTTTTGTTTTGTTTTTGTTTTTTTTTTTTTTTTTCTAAAAACCCGAATAATTGTTCCAGTGATTTGCAAAAAAAAAGTGTATGATCCATGTGTGCAGATTTGGTTACTTTTTAGTTGGATGATACAGTAGATATGATAAGATATTGAGGCAACTGGGCTGATATCAACGTACATGCATATATCCTCAGTGTGTGTTCTGAGTGTGTATACTAGTGTACAGGAAAGTACGGAAACTGTTTGCGTGCGAAGTTAGAGGGTGTCCAGGTAGGGATCCGAATCGTCGAACCTCCAATCAGAACGCAGCAATATTTTCCACCTGAAGGAATCGGCAGGCGATAGATTCGGTGATCTGACGCGGATGACTTGGAACGAATGCCAAGGGATAATATATTATAATATATTATAATATATTATAATATATTATAGGGCAGCCCTTGATCGCGAGCTAAATTAAATCCCGATGAACTTCTCATAACGAAATTACATTTTTGCAAAGGCAACCAATTGAAAATTCAATTTCATATGCACTGTATGTATAAACATGGATGAACAATATGGCTTTTGTCATGTGCTCATTTTGGGGCGATTTCCCATTTTTTCTGCGTGGACCCATGCGATATACTTGGTGCCTTAACCAAAAAGGACTAACAAAGCATTCACTTGGGTGATAACCGCAAATATTCGCGAACATACTCGTATCATTGAAATGGTGGTAACATGAATGATATAAATGTATTAAAATGCCTTCATAAGAGATGAAAGAAACGAAAATACATCTCTCTGTTTCATAATGGAATATAATTATAGGCTAACCATAGTATTTTATGTTTAAACGACCAGTGAATGAAGAACGAAAGAGCTCAGCTATTCAAATTCTCTGTGAATTAGAGTTTGTAATGTAATGGTCCTTACATAATACATACGAGTCCAGCCTCTTCACTATAAGTACATAAAAATGTGAATAGCTGAGTGTGAGCCATGAATTTTTGTAGATGTGCAGAACCGATGTTCAATCCTCATTTTTTACCATCTAGCTTTCTCTGATATCGTAATTTGCGCTGATGGACGATTAAACCTGACGCCTGGCAACCGCTTGTTACCGCTGCACGCTCCACTCAACCACACCACGAAATGGACTTCAACATCTTTAGATCTTCTTCCTCTTGCGCAGTGATACGCACGACGAACAATGTGTGAACAGGCGTCGGGGTCACGAGGTCAAATCCAGTAAAGATCCATGCATAAATGAGTTAATTTAGCGTAAAAAAAGAGGACGCCCAACGTTGATTGAAAAATCCGTTTAATCCGCCGCCTGTCCTCAAAAGTGGAAAATTATTAATTTGAGCTCACTTTGATTAATTTCATTACTAAATGGTTCTTTTTGGTGATCAAGGCTGACTCAGTCGCAAATGAACGAAATGTTAGCTAAACGTTTAGTAAAATTAATAACACGTAGATCAACTTTCAATTTACAAGTACATTCGGTTAGCGGCTGCGCACTGTTAAAATTGCCCATTCGATCATCCTTGGACAATATAGTATCAATTCATTTATCAAGTAATGTACCAGGATTGGGGGAGGGGAGGGGGGATGGGAGGGGGCACTCAGTTAAGACATAATGCAACACACTTACAGTGTTTGAAATACATTGTATCTCAAAGGGCCAAGAACCGTGAGGAGTCTTGAAAATATATAGATGAATGACCGATAATTATATTCTATTGAAACTCATAGATTAAGATGACCCGTATATTGTGTTGAACAATCAATTTGCAATATATACTTGTCATAGCGCATGAGTACAACGGGACGTGTAGACCCACACTAAATATGCCTCTTTACTTTACAGGCAAACAAATGCTGCAAGCATAAAAGTGCAGGGATTTATACGTGAGAACAGCATTGGATTCCACGAAGCACATTACGTAATCATTCCGAGCGTAAACGCTTGATTAGAGATGGGCTGATTGCTTATGACTCACTGAAGGCCAAGCAATCGCAGACCCCGAGCCATCACCAACCTCTCTGCCGCTCATCGCCCTTAATCCCGCCCCACGAAGAACCCCCATATCAGCCCTCCCCCTCCCCCACCCCAGCCCCGATATAACTCAATCAGCCCTTAGAAGCAAACACGACCGGCGTCCCAGCGTTCCTCTTTTCATCATGATTAAATTAAAATATGACTGCGTGTCTTTCCCCCTGAGAGGCGCAGCTCCCATTTTCCCGCCAAAATGAGCCATTTGGCGCCATTTTCCGCGAGTGCTTGGCCGTTGTGTGCTATTGATTAAACGCCGCGCCGATCGGCGATTCGTCTTGCGAGCACAATAGCAGCCGCAACACAGGCCTAAGAAGGCATTTACAGCCTCATTCCATTAGAGCAATCGCTCATCTCGCCCCACACCTCCCAGTGGGCCACTCGCGGGGCTGGGCTAAAGGGGCGTGGTCCCAAAGGGGAGGGGGATGCATGCACACGACTCCCTGATCAGAACCCTTTGGGTGTCTGGCGGAGCACCTAGGAGATTGTGATGCAATGTGAAAAAATGAGGAGTTAAATTTTAAGATTAGTAGGATATGGAGTTGGAGGGGAAAATGGGAATTTATCCAATTTGGGAAACTGGGGGAGGCACATGAGGCTCATGTTTCACGTGATATTATTTCCTTTCTCGGATGTTTTTATGTCAAATAGTAATTATTTGGCTTCGATCTTAATTGACTGCAAATTTTATCAATCTCATGCTGCCTCGAATTAATTATCTTTCAATCGTAATTTAAATCGTGATTTAAATTTTCGTAAAATATTGCATTTGTATCACTCACTGTTTGCTCCTCGTATTTGGTAAGAGATGGAGATTTGCTATCTTCGGAACAATAATCGACCAAACAAGGAATCTCCCGGTCCCTCCCTCTCCCATCATCCTTTGTGACGTGGAAGCCATCTGCAAGCATCCTGAGTCAACACTCGCATACTCGCTCGGTGACTTGCTCGAAATCATAACGCTCTCATTCTTGCGCACATGATCATACTGGTTCCCTGTCTTCTTTTCAGTAGCGCCGGAGACCAGTAAATTCTTCTGGGTGCATATTACTCGTATTAGCTTCGGCCTTTACTAGTCTCCCGTGCTACTGAAAAGAAGCACCGGCACACACCGATGAAAACTCACCCCTATTTTGGTACATACATCCATTTCACTCGATTTCACATGACGTCACTCGGAATTCCCAAAATGGCTCACAAAGCGAGACGAGTGAAAATGAATTCACAGTATTTGCTGAATACGACCAGTTGACTAAATGTTACTGTAAATAGCAGCCAATAAAATATCACCTGTCATCGCGGTGTGTGTCTGAAGCTTCGGCCATAACGTTACTTTACTCCATGTTCAACGTTATGATAATCTGAGGTACGCTATGAACTAGCACGAATCAGCCTCATGCTAAAGATGTGCGTTATGATAGCCTCAACAAAACACTCAAGTTGAAGAACACAGCAGGAAACAGCTGTCATTGAACAAAAGCCTCGGGTGTGTAGAGTAGAGCCACACCCTCATTGACCGGCTAACGTCACCTAGGTTCCCCTCGCTCTATTTTGCATGTATAATGAGGCAAAAGAAACGCACGGATCTATAATTGCAATTATTCTTAGGTAACTCTACTTTGTAGGCCACGAAATGTCGCGAAATAGATATTTCAAGCATTGACAACCTCATGCCTTTCACTTTCAAAAATCAGTTCGCATGTCTAGACAATTCCAAAATCACGGTTACCGTCATTTTGAGTACTCATGTTGAGCAGTAGACAATAGTGACTGCCGAAATGAACATGAGCGACATCCCTACAAATTTTGTTCACGAGAACATCGAGATATTATGGAGCCAACTGCCATCCCCTTCCTTCAAGGGCACCCATAAATCCGGTTGTTCCAGCAATATAATGCACGGCCACACTCTGCTCCGTTCACCAGAGGTTTCTTGGAAATTAACGAAGTCAGTATATTGTCTAGGCCGGCTTTCTCACGCGATAATCGAGCATCTTTGGGATCAACTTAAAACAGCCATCTCCCACCGCCTCCATCATCCCCGCAGTCACCGGGAACTGATTGCAGCCGCACACGAAGAATGGGGGAACTACCATTCCTACGCTGACGACTTGTCATTATACCCCACTTTCGAAGCCATTCAGATGAACCAGTCGGTGGACCACATGCAGCAACGCCCAGAAGCAGAGCGACAGTGGTTGGGAAAAAAACGGCTCAAAATGAACCCAAGTAAAACTGAATTCCTGCTCTTAGCCATCAAAAGCATCGCCAACCAAGAACCTCCCGGAACACCATGCATTCAATTCGGTGTAACACGTAACCTCTGAGGCAGTTAACGATGTTGAGAAGAAAGTCAACAAACGATTAATATTGAGGGTCACTGTGTGCAAGTCTGCCCGATACCACTTGAATAACAAACGTCACCTTCTCGCGAAGAAAGCATACGAGCCGATCATACGTTTACTCAATCTCGTCTGGGCTATAGCAATGCGCTTCTGTACAGACTTCCCAAAGGCCTCCAGAACATGGTTGCGCGGACGAGAAATCGCCAACACATAACGCCGGTTCTTATGGATCTTCATTGACTACCCTTTACCCAAATAATGAAATGCAAAATTGCACGACTCACTCTTAAGCGTGTGCATGCCATGGCACCCGGATATCTGTGATCTCTCCACCCATCCGAACAAAACCATACACTCACACTAGAACCATTTTATTTTTTCTTCAATGCCGGGGTACATTGACAAATTTCCATTAGTCTGGGTGATGTGGATTTGCTAAAAGCGAGTCAGTGTACTTGATACTTTAAAATAAAATTATCTACTTTCCACGTCATTTCTTCTGCAGCGAACGTAATTGATAAAAGCATGTCTAAATTGTGAGCTCATGAGAAGGTAAATGAAAATATTAACTCCTGAATTACTGATACCAATGAACCCTGCATAATTAACTTAAAACTTGTTGCTAGTCCATTTTAGGTTGCCAGTGATTATCGAGCAAAGAAGAAAGTTATACGGAGCCCACATGATGATGTACGCCCCAAGAACAGCACTGAGAACTTTCGTGGCCTTTGGTATCTTCTCTACATCTTGACCTGCCTGTGTTTCTATCTGGCGCCGTTGTCTCCATGCCACACGGCCAATGTAACCGTAGAGTATAAGCAACGAGCATACTATTATAAAATATACGAGAAACTGCATTCTGTATAGGTTGTCCTCGCCTAAAACAGATGCGTAATGTATAACTGCTACATCAATCGCAACTAAAATCCATGTGACGATGAGAAGAACAGTGACGGGTTTGGTTGAGTCGATGGCGTGGTATTTGAGGGGAGCATATATTGCCATGAAACGGTCGCCTGCGATAAGAACAAGGTGAATCATTGACGACATCACTGCGAGGTTTGTCAGGTAGCTCCAAACAGGGTCATGTGATTGTATTTGCTTATGTCAGTATTCGTTACTGCATGTGCTCGTGCCAGTATTCAAGTATATGCTTATGTCAGTGCTCTTGTATGTGCTGTGCTCGAGTGTGAATGTGAAAGTAAGTGCCCATTCTCAGGTATGCACGAGAGCAATTTCTCATATCATGTGTTCATTATTTTAGCTTAAGTTTTTGTTTGTTTGTTTGTATGTTTCAGAGCCGTCTTACATACACCATGAGGTTGCAGAATCTCTAGAAGGACCATGCCAACTATACCTTGCGACTCCCAAGAGATCAAGAGCAAATGAGGCCTATTGCAAGGCCACCCCATTCACGCAAGAGCACCACGAGAAGTTCCCGAATGGGGTTTTCAGTCATCCGTTTACTGAGGTATGACTCAACACACCAGCGTACGCACCCTAACGTCCGGTCTATAAATTTTATGCAACCATAACTTAAGAATTCAATGCCTGTTCACCTGTTGTATAAGCTCTCGATGGCCTTTCAAGCTTCCCTGTGAGTTTTTCAGTTGCGTAGATACATATTTCTTTTCTCAATCGAACCATTTATTCATAAATAGAACAGAATAAGGAAGAATTGGCATCAAAATAGCTACGTGACCGTCCAGAAAGTGCAGACAACAATAACAAGGTCATCACGTACAACATGTAAATGAATCGAATTGAAATCAGAGAGAACAGAAATATATTCTGACATTGATTATAGGCATTATTATAGCATCATCGTTAATCGGTTCAAACCTGTCTAACCGTTGTTGTAATAAACACGGTAAGTTGACGCATAATGCACAATGTCACAGCCCGGCACTTCGCTGAGGGCACCAGTTCCGACTTGTACCATTGATTGAGTTGATCGAGCGTATTACTAGCCCTGGTGAAGCACTGTGTTTAGGAGGTCTGGGTTCGATTTCTCGACCAGGAGGTAATATAGTTGTAGTATCTGGATAATTACAATGCAACTATCCATTACTAACATCATTTCTTCTGCAGCAAACGTAATTGATAAAAGCATGTCTAAATTGTGAGCTCATGAGAAGGTAAATGAAAATATTAACTCCTGAATTACTGATACCAATGAACCCTGCATAATTAAAAAACTTGTTGCTAGTCCATTTTACGTTGCCAGTGATTATCGAGCAAAGAAGAAAGTTATACGGAGCCCACATGATGATGTACGCCCCAAGAACAGCACTGAGAACTTTCGTGGCCTTTGGTATCTTCTCTTCAGCTTGACCTGCCTGTGTTTCTATCTGGCGCCGTTGTCTCCATGCCACACGGCCAATGTAACCGTAGAGTATAAGCAACGAGCATATTATTATAAAATATGTGGGAAACTGCATTTTGTATTTGTTATTCTTGCCAAACACAGACGTGAACTCCATAATTGCAGTGACAATCGCAACTGATATCCATGTGACGATGAGAACAACAGTGACGGGTTTAGTTGAGTTGATGGCGTGGTATTTGAGAGGAGCAAATATTGCCATGAAACGGTCGCCTGCGATAAGAACCAAATGAGTCACTGATGACGTTACTGCGAGGTTCGTCAGGTAGCTCCAAACAGGGTCATCGGTCCAGTGAATAAGCACAGTGAAAAAACCGACAAAGAAATCCGCAAATGCCAAAGACACAACGATGGGGCTGATGTTCCTTCTTAGCTCACGGTTCGTGAGGATCGTGGTCAGCATGAGAAGGTTTCCAACCATCACCAAACAACTGATGGTGACCAGAATGGATGTGTAGCCATTGAATCCAGCGACCTCTTGCTCTGCAGTGATGTTGCTGGAGTTAGCCATTGTGCATAACTCTGTAACACCAGCCAAAGCTATGCTTTTTGTATGCCTTCCCCATCTCAAATCTATTATTTGCACTGTTGGTCTCTAATGGTCGAGAATTGATCACTGCAAATGGATGTTATACGTTTCCCTTTTGGCTGAAACCATTTCCTTGTTTGCAGGGACGTAATGTATGTACTAGCATGTACTTATACCGAGCAACAAAAGAAACTATACATGTTTTGAAAAGCTTATAGAGTAGTGCAAACTTAATTAACCGTATAAATATGATTAGTGAGTGTGTTGGGTTTTCATCCATGATGAATTATTCGGAAGTTGGCCGTTACGTGGTATTAGTAAGGATGTTGAATGTGGGGTAGGAGTCATAATGCAAATTCACACTGATGAAATTATTATTTTATTGAAAAAAAAACTGCATAAAAATTGTCATCGAAAACGAATGTGGCCCCTCATTGCCTCAATACCGGCCATGCTCGTTCGGCGCACGCTACGGGTGAGAATTCAGATCCTATTCTGGGCCAGTGTCGCCATTCTTCTAAAGGTCCACGCAAATGCTGCAGCGACCTATACATAGGGGATTACACGGCTCTTCAATGGGGATAAATCCGGACCTATAAAAGGGCATTAAATGGAGATTCGCATTTCAAAGTCATCGTCGAACTGTTTGTCCAGATATTGGAGATCCGTGGGATCCGACGATATCATCTGCGGTACGGTTGATGGACGAAAACGGTCTCGGAGCATTGTCTAACGAGCAGACGACGCCACACCACCAGTGGTCGGAGCGGCCAAATGGGTATTACACATGCTGCGGAAGCCAGTGCAGACGTTTGAGGAGGCAGGGGATGCTGCAATATTCGATGACCGAATGGCAATTCGAGTGGACTGTGGCGGTACATCGTTATAAGCACACGATCCCGATCGAACACTCCACCACTCGACGTATGACACAACGAAACTCGTAATGTTGACCCAGTCTCAGCATTTGTGAACATTGCCATCGTGACACCGAGAGTGAGAAGAATCAACATGCAACAAACAAGAACAAACAACAAAATTCTAAAGAATTTCATGGAATAACTAAGATATCCGAATTTTCCACAATCTGAATCTGATGCTCAGTATCAGCTCATTTCAGTATCAGTATCATTACTCAGTATCAGTACTCAGTATCAGTATCATTTAACCGAACTATATGTGATGACCCCTTGCGCCGAAACCCGAACTAAGTCGCATTGTCACATTTTTCGCTTTTAATGTTTCATAATAGCTGACACAAATCCAATCAGTTTGGTCCAAGAATTATCTAAATCGGAGCTGTAGTTCAAACGTTACAGCCCACAGAACATAGTTACAGCCTGTTTACGGGTCAAGCTCACACGTAATTGAAGATGAGAATAAATTTGCGTCAAAAGGTTGGCAAAGATTCAAAATGCTTCAACTTTCAATACAATAGGCTTATTAATACACAAAATATAAGAACTTATTGATCGCAGGCTCCCAGGCGGGATGTCGTCGCTTCCTGAAGCCTTGCCAAATCTAAGCATTTTTATATCTTTGCGAAGCCCTCAAGCCTAAGCATTGCATCTAGCTCAGACATCTCTGGTAGTGGTTGGATATTGTCAACTGTGTTATTTATGCAATACTGTATTTTACTTAGAGTATAGCAATAACATTGTCAATATAAATACCAATCAAATATATTCAAGCGCAATCTCTTTGTATTTTTCGTCCTTCAGGCGCAGTCCCGTGTGGAAGCGGCCAGGGTCAATGCGTGCAATCGTCCTGTTGTCCAAATCAGAACTACATCGACGCATGCGCCAGTGGTCACGTGTGCTGCTTGGGGGAAAGCGACTGCGATCGGCAAGCGAAACAAGGCGGTACACATTTAACCATTTATGTTCAAATTATGCTGAAAGCAACCCTTTCAGCGCATTCATTGTGGCCACAGAGGGATTTTGCTCTGCCCATGACAAGTTACGGATGTCCGAAGCAGCCCAATTTCCCTTGGCTGGAAGGACAAGTGACATTCAGAGCATATCGCGTTCATTTGTCCGAGGACTTTGCTTTCATGGGACCGCTGAAGAACAACGCTTGGTCTCTCAGATTTTGCACCAAAATGGAGCACAGTCTCTCTCCTCAGAACTCTGAAAGACAAACGGTGTGGCCAGCTGGCAAGTAATGCATCTTCAAGATCGGCCAATCGTGTCCGGCAGGTGAGTGATGAATTACAAGCAACGTACTTTTGTTAGAAATGGACATGGCTTTGTTTAAAAATACAAGGTATATCGACGTATCGCATAAATCAAATGGCATTTTCTGTTTTCACGTAGAAGCAATTTTAGTCAAAGACATTTTGTTTAAATCCCCCTCCTATGTGATTTTGTTTCTTTGTTGTAGGATTCACAACGGGATCAGCCAGGTTGCCACTTTTGCCGGACCAAGAATACAGCTCTTTCCCGGTCAATATTAGCACTGTGGAGCAATCGACCACCCTCCAGTTTTGTTGTCGACCTGACGAAAACGGCAAGCACTGGAGCTGCAAAGCAATGTCCCATTTGGCTTGCTGAAGGTCAGGCAACTAAATTTCGATGTATTGTGCAAATACTGGTATAATTATCCCACAAATTTGAAATCATTAAACATCGCCACACACGAAATATTTACACGATAAAGCACGCGGCCAAAATAGTATACGATATTCTGAATATACAGTAAAACCCCGCTAACTCGAATTTGAAGGGACCAGCGAAAACACTTCGACGAAGCGGGTTTTCGACGAATCGGGGTTTTCGAATTTTGGTAACGTTATGATCTATGAGATGACGTTATGAAAGCATATTGATCTCAAATTACGTTATGATAGCGTAATGACCTACCCTTGACCACTTTAAAGCTGCCAACACATGAAAAAAAATAAAATAAATAAATAAATAAAAAACCATTTGTTTACGTTGTTTACTACAAAATATACAAAATTGGCCCAGAGAGGGGGATATTCTTTGTTCTTGCCGCCTTCGACCTCAGCACCCTGTCACCTCTACTCTCTATAATGCGCTTGAATCTTCTCAGAATTTTTTAACCAAGTTGACAGGGTGCTTGGTGGGATTCCAAACTTATCGGCGATGGCCTTTTCGCTGATCGCCAGGAACTTGGTCTCCAGTTACACATGTGATCTTTCGTTTAGTCGCCATTATTGCAGATATGTCTCGCAGAGATTCGTCGACAGACAGTCACAGACTGATTAATTTGTTGTGACGAATTATCGGGTTTTACTAGTATACTGATGGGCAGAGTTTATTTATTATTGATATTTCCCGCCTATTCAACATCAGAGGCTATACCGCTTTCTGTAATCGTCTTCATCAAAGACGCCTTCATGTGTTTTACTCCGATCGAAAATCCACTACATGCTCTCTCTTCTATTGTTAACCAAGCATCGTGAATGCGAGAGGTGACACGCGAGTCGAACTCTGTAAACGATTATCCAAAACAGTAAACAGAGTGGCGTTAATTGCAATTAGCGAAAGGGTTCTTTGATCTAAAAAAAAAAAAAACTTCGACGAATACGATTCGATTTTGCTCAAGGGACCGAAAAATATGTTCGAGGAACAGGGTTTTTCGACGAAGCGGGGTTCGAGGAATCCGAGCAATCTGTAATGTTAAAGTATAGGGGAGTCGTCGGGACTTTGAAAACACTTCGACGAAGAGGGGTCTTCGAGTTATCCGTTTTCGAGTTAGCGGGGTTTTACTGTATTATGCATTTTCTTGGTCGTTCGTTGGGTCTATAACAAACGGACGCCTGTGAGTTGGACACAGTGTTAGACCCCGAAGCCAGCCGAGAAAATCCGACTTGTCAGCCGAAAAATATCAGGGGTCGATTCCAGAAAGAAACTTAACTTTGGGACTGGAGTTAAGTCCTCCAGGCGTTAAGTTTTCAAGTTAAGTCGATTCCACAAACGCATTTTTGCTGAACTTAACTGAAGTAGCGTAAATCGGATTTGGCTATCTGCCAAGGAACGTATAAGACATGGCAGGAAATTTGATCAGTGGTAAACGAACCTTGCTTGCAACATGACTTTTATAAATTGTTAAAGGGAGGGAGAACTGGTTAAAAATGGACTTTGAGTCGTTATTTGATGCACCCAAAATGATTTCTATGCCTGGCCCACACAAGGAATATCATCCCTAACGATTTCGCGGGAGATATATTGCTAATTAGGCGTGACGTCATGAGCTGTGATGAAACACCGAGTTCCCCATCTTTTACAATGGGCCTCGTCATATCAGCATGTCCTTCGACTAAACCCATGGATATTTTTTTCTTTTCTTTTCGGAAATAGATAGAATAATCATTTTGCCACCAGTCAGGCGCGAAAAAGAAATATTTGTCGCTATTCTTCTTATTTTAACAAGCGATTTTCTAGGAAACCTACCATGTTTCTCATCCTGAAGCAGTAAAAAGGTCAGCCAGAGTGCACCACGCATGCGCTTTCGTTTCGTAAACAACAGAGATGTCCTTTTATGGCGAAGATGATCTGCTCTGATTGGCTGAAATCGATAGCTTCACGAGGGGAACGGGAACAATCACGGCAAGCCTTCAGCTGACGTTTGCCTCCTATACTTCGCAATGGAAGCCATTCTCCCATAGGCGCAATGCTAACCCCGATATTTGGAATGGATTATTTCCTTACGCTTGCATCCAGGCATGGTGTTTTTGGCACGGAATGCTATCAATTGGTGCTATGAGTCAATAGAACATCACTTAAAATTCAGTTCCCCATCCCTTTCCAAAACTTATCACAAACGCGAAATGCGAGTGTATAGCGTCGTTGATTCCTAATCATAACGCAACAAGTGTTCTTTTTTCCGCTTTACAGTCATAACGTTTTTTGGGTTTTTTTGGGTTTTTTTCATAACGCTTTTTTTCATTTTTTTTTTTTTTACTTTTATGAAATTAATATATGATTTTAAAACGAAGGGTCTAAAAAAAGACAGGTAGTTTCTACTGGTCTTAAGATGAAACCTACAATTACCTCGCTGCTACAAGAACTGGGGATGAGGAAGAAATAGCTCTTCCTTTTTGGAAGAAGACGGCTATGACTTTTCCAAATATTTGAAAGGCAGCCTGAATGTTAGTCGATGATTCAAGTGCCTTGTTCAACGCGAAGTACTTAGAGGCCGTACCAGAAAGTCCGGATGACGAGCAGGCCAAAACAAAAGATATATTTTAGTTCCCCATACAGAAATATTAGGCTCGAGTAAGTTTGAAGCGATTCGGACTAGTATTCTCCCAAGAGTGATTTTCAGAAATGTTTTCTGCTGAGCGCCGCCATTGCTGATGTTTTGATCGGTGTGCGCGTGACCTGACCTCCTTTGAGTAATGTATGTAATTGGGTCAGGGCATTCTGTCTGCATACTACAGTGACCTGACTTAATATGCAAATGTAAGAGAAAGGGGTCAGGTCACCCGCATGCGCACACCGATGACAACAGCAGCAATGGCGGCGGAAAGCAGCCGAATTTTAAGAAAATCGATATTTTAGTTGATAATTAGTTCGAATCGCCTCAGGTGTGGTCGAAATTAACTCGAGCCTTAGATTTTAGTGTGGGAAACTGAAATATCAACTTGGGTTCAGCCTGTTAGCCACCCGGAACACTCAGGCGTGCCTTCGCTGCGACATTCCTCGTCGGACCTACGTTTTCCCCTCTGGGGAAACGTCTCTGCGTCTACCTGAATATATGTATGTGACTCCTATGAGGCATGAAGCATAAGGGGCTTTACGGCTCCACTCAACTCATACGGGCGATAAGGGCCCAGGTCAGAAGCCCGGGACCGGGGTTTTCCCGTGTTCTTATCGATACATCCTGAGGATTCTTCATCTTGCATAGGCCTACTACCGTTTATTATACGACCAGCCTTGTTACACAATCGGACATTCAAGTTTATCTTAATCATATGCGCCAATGGAAAGGATGTTTTCTGAACATGCATGGTTGAAAATATAATAGAAAAATGCGATTTGGAAACCTCACTCGAAGCATAGAAACGATTTAACTCACTAACCCACTAACGAAAGAGAAGATAGTTCAAGAGACCTCTGAAGGAAGTGGTGGCTCTGAAAAGAGCCGTTGTTGAAGGGAGAGTGAGACGTTTAAGCGCGCTCGCCACGGATACGTCGGGCCAGCTGGATGTCCTTGGGCATGATGGTCACACGCTTGGCGTGGATGGCGCACAGGTTGGTGTCCTCAAACAGACCGACCAGGTAGGCCTCGCTGGCCTCCTGAAGAGCCATGACAGCGGAGCTCTGGAAGCGCAGGTCAGTTTTGAAGTCCTGGGCGATTTCACGGACCAGACGCTGGAAGGGCAGCTTCCTGATGAGCAGCTCGGTGGACTTCTGGTATCTTCTGATCTCACGGAGAGCGACGGTTCCGGGCCTGTATCTGTGGGGCTTCTTCACGCCTCCGGTGGCCGGGGCGCTCTTGCGAGCGGCCTTGGTGGCCAGTTGCTTCCTGGGGGCCTTGCCTCCCGTGGACTTGCGAGCGGTTTGCTTGGTACGAGCCATGACTAACTGCGAAGAGAATGCTGCGTTTCGATGAGCACCGGTTTTTAAAGGCGTTTTCGAAAAGCCCACCTGCAGCTGTGCGGACGCTGATTGGCTGTGGCGTAGCGACTGCTGTCTGACAACCAATCAATAGTTTCTGCAGTTACCTAAGACCCCCAGCGAAGAACGCACACGCCAAACTCAATTCGTTCAGAACTCACCTCAACGGATCTCCTGCAGTCAGATGCAAATGTTTTTGTATTTTCAGTCAGTGTGTGTGTGTGTGATTGGGGTTTTACGGCTCCACCCAACCCGTTCGGGTGATACGGGCGCCAGAACAGAAGGCCCGGGACCGGGGTTTCCCCCTACTCTTATCGATAAATCCCAAGGGTTCTTTATCCTGCATACCACCATAGACAGTAGTACACAGCGCCCCGCCTTGTTACGCAGTTGGGCAGCACTGCAGAGTCACCGAAGAATTACAATTGTAATTCACAATCATAACGCCCGTGGCCTGATCGGGTCTCGAACCCGGGACGTCGACCCCCACGGTCGTCATAGGATTGTAGTCAGCGGTTTAACCCACTGTATTTTCAGTCAGAGAAAGTATACAACTATAGATACATATATGCCTATGCTAATATGCTAATATGCTATGCTAATACATATATGCCTATGCTAATGAGCACCGAGCTGCTCAGGGGCATGTATGCCTTATGCATACATGCCCCTTCTCTGGCACAGAAAACTTGGTTTCTAAATTTTCTATCATGTCAACGAAAACATGGGTGTTATCAAATCAGCGGAAAAAACGTGTCCACGTTCAGAGCGACAGACAACTCAACTTATTTAAAATATAAAGCGCATTTTGAACATTACTGACATTCAAATGAAAGTATGAAA
>KB303198.1:79844-155551 GCA_000328365.1 Capitella teleta
CACTGTGAGAGAGGTGATGAAACACTCGAAGGAGTTGTATAAAATCTTGCGTAGAGGTTTTGTGGCAATGGAAAAATTTTCGCGTGAATTATAAATATACGTCTACCCGAAATAACATTCATACTACAATGCGAGTAAAAAATTCAGAAAAAGATAAAAGTAAGCCCAAATTAGCTAAAAATATAAAACAAAAGTGTGCAAAATTTGAGCGTTTTTTTGTTTGTTTGTTTTTTTTTTTTTTTGTTCGCCGAAACAAGAATCTGCGATAATCGCGCGAGCGGATTACAGGGTTGCCATGGCAACGGGCGACACGTAAAGACCACTATTCATGAGCGATGTTCCATCTTGCTTGTACAGGCTAACCTCCATGACTATGTACTTTCAGTCCAGCCTTGGGTGTGTTCGAGTTCCAAATCGTATCTGTGAAACTAGAATGATATAAATTATTTATTTGATATTTGATATTTATTTGATATTTTGATATTTGTTTATGACTAAACCACTCACTTGCACATCAATGTTTTTGGCTTCTTGAGTTGGCTGATGTCGTTTCACATCATCTTGATTGACTGTCTGGCATGGCCTGTCCATCCAAACAGCAGCCCTTCGAGCCACTTACTAAGACCGTCTCTCACTCTGGTGTCGCCGACGCACGCTTGCCGTGCAGGCACAGAGCACTTTGTGCTTAGTTGTTGCAAATGGATTAATACATGAAGAGCAATAAAGTTCAATGCTTAAATTAACTTAATTAAAACAATATTTTAAGCAAAATTGAAAATTTTTAAATCACGAATAAACAATTGATAGCTTGCAATTGAACGTCGTTAACGGTTTACGCTGCGTCGCGTGCACGCACAGACGTCGGAATAGCGAGATTCGAAATTTTAGGCGCTATTAACTCGATATAGCGATAATCTATGGAGACACTCAGAAAATGGATTTATCCAACACAGAACTCAGTTAATCCTTATGAATTGATGTCAATTGGTATTTATGAACCTTAATCCCATCTTTAAAACCACACCGTATTCCGGATAATAATGCATTTTTGTCGATTACCAAGTCCTGCCTGCCCTGATTCACGCATGGTCATTCGCGCCATAATGATCATAACGTTACCAGTAACGTTACCAATGACGTTATGATCATTAAATGCCACAGAACTCGATGCTAAACGAGAAGCCAACAGTGGAAGAAATCTATGAGTGCAGCATCGCACAAAGTATAAAATCATTTTCACAAAAAACGTTCAGGGAAAATGTGTTTTCCGAACATTTTCAGGGACGTTGAAAATTTACTACAAGTAAAATTGGTCATAGTTCCGCAGAGTGGACCACGTGTTAAAGGCATAAATTTATTGTAAATATTTTATCAACATACACAAGAAGAAGGTGGTTTTTTTTTGCGAGTTGTCGATTTCTATCTCCATCTTGGTCAAACGGTTGATGCATCTGAACGGTCTTATTGACAAGACGAGCAGACAAAAATCAAGGAAATTTTCACTAGACATTCTTGATAATTTGACCATTTTAGTCCAAAGTGAGTATGCATGACTATAGCGAATAAGATAAGCTGATATAGCACTGTATTACACTCTAAATTACACTACTATTGATATGTGCGTTTAGATAGCGTATCATTTTATTACGGGAGGCGTTAACTGGAACACTGGCGATGTGCCAAAAGTTGTACAATTACTTAAAAGGTAGACGCAGAGATGTCTTTTTTATCTCCCGCAGGGGAGAAAAACTTAAAAGGCTGACTGTGACCTAAGGCTAACCCTAAACCTAATCCTTACCACCGCAGGGTTCACGTGTAACGACACGTACGTTGAAACCCCAGCGTTTTTATAGTCACTCCGCTTTATTTAATATCAAGTTACTTAGATCGATTCGACCTAAACTAGTACAACTATAGCAGTATAGGCCTATAATTTTTATAGAAGCTAGCTGCTAAGACTGCTATAACTAACTCCAAAAATTGCCTGGTAATAGCATAGATGATAGAGGAAGAATTATTCTTCCTCTATGCTATTACCAGGCTACTAGTGTCATGATGCAAGTGTACGTGAATAATTTAAAGGTTTGGTCTGCAATCATGCAGTGCATGGCAACTGGCCCTCGATCTAGTCGTCTTGCATGGTTTTGATGACATCATATGACGCCGTCACTGCAATGAATATGCGATACTTAGCCTGTGAATTTTGACCCACTTTTGCTATACAAGGTCGGGCAACAATAGCGGGCATATTTCTTGGCTAACATATTACAATGCACATAGTTGTTGATTATTAAAATTCCCCACCACCGAATTGAAATCTGGACTGGACGCATGTCTCAGGATAAAATTCATGTTTGCGCCGTCGCACACGGTTACTGCCATCTTGCATGTTCAACTCAAAACGGGCCTCATCGCTGAATTTAACATGCTGCCATAGGGCATCCTGGATTTGGAGGTTGGTCCTGGCCCAGTTGAGGCGAGCATTTCGTGTCTGTCGATGAGCAGGGGCTTTCAAACAGGCCTCCTCGGCCACGGGCCAGCCTGGATCAGTGTGGTGTTGTCCACTGTCCGGGAAACCCAGATTTCCCTGGTCCTCTGCCATCAAGCCTAAATCTCCGCAATGCTACACCTCAGACCACTTGGCTGCATCAAGATATCAAACCATGCTTTTCAAAGATGTGATCCAGAAAAGGGGGTAATTGCTCGATTTGATCTGGAGATATCAAGTGAAATATCCAACAATCTAAGCTGAATTTTAGAGCCAGAAATCTTGTTATTGAGGGGTGCGTTGATACTTTTCGCTCATGCATTGCCATATATGGGGATATTGCCGTCAAACTTGCACGTAACTTGCTCATATGGGTGAGCTATCGAACAACTTAAACATCACCAAAATAATTAAACAAAGAAGTTCCTGGCAAAAATAAATATCCATATTAAATGTCAGGTCTGTATATATCTATACAATAGTTGAGTGAGTTCGTATCACGTAGTGTAATGATTGTACACTTTCTCGATTGGATCTTTTGTTCCCCTTATTAATGATAGCCATATAGCGATTCACATGTTGTACGGTTTTCAGTGGATTTCTGTCCAAGGGTGTATCAATCTAATTGCTTTTTTGTTGTTGTGAAAACGCCAATATAAATGCTTAGAATTTCGAAAGTATACATTGTAATTTCCAAAATGGATGTTAAAACCTCTCGGAATTTGGGAGAGTTTAGCGTGAGACCATTTTTTCAAGTTTTTCGCGTGTTTTTGGCTATTAAAAATACATTAAAATTTAATAAATTGCATATAATTATTCTGCATACACAGCATAAAAATTCATGAAGGGTAGACATATCGGGAATGAGCCGTAACATGTACTTTCATCCATATAATACATAACAATGCATAACATTCAGATTTACTTTCTGTTTTCAATTCTGAACGGTTCAACAGGGCTAAGCTATACAGGTTATCTTGGTGTGTTTCAAGAGGTACTAATTTGGAGGAAAGATAAATTAACTAGTTTTAGGAGTCACCAATGAAACTACAAGTACAGTTCGATATTATAATTTAATAAGTAATGAGATACGATTAGATCGTCCTTTTCACTTCACGCATGCCATTATTATCTGATGTGATCTGTGTTATAAACAGTTGGTGTAAGACTCTTTAGAGGACTTCCGTTTCCGACCTGCTTTGCTTTGCTTTGCTTTGCTTTGCTTTGCTTTGCTTTGCTTTGCTTTGCTTTTGCTTTGCTTTTGCTTTGCTTTTGCTGTGCTGTGCTTTGGCTTTTGCTTTGCTTTCATCCGATTGGTTTGGGTGGAGCCGTAAAACCCCATCACGTATCACGTGCCTTGTTTTGCTTTGCATGCAGGCGGATGTTTTTTTTTACACATTTGTCACAAACGCAATGGATAAGTGGGCCTCTCATATGTTATGAGTTACCAAATTGATGTGCTTAATGTTGTACAACATTAAGTACATCAATTTGGTATACATATGTATATGCGACGGTCACATCTATGAGCATAACTTCGATCATTGCAATATAATTCAGTTGCTTATAGCTAATGTTGTTAATTGGCGTGAGGCATATCTCTTGATAGTATAATTAAATTAATTATGTTTTACTGGCAATTCTTGCGCTTAATTCCCCCTTTCTTCTCCTCCTACCCATATATATTCTCTCCTCTCTATTTCGTTTTCATTTGTTTACAGAGTATGGTTGGCTGCATGATTAAAATAAACAATCTTCGTGATTGTGCTTCGTGGGTTCACGACCCTCTTTCGAGAATGAATGTTGCATGCCGTTGGGATTATTTGTGAGTGTCCCAGCTTCAAATGAACATTTCGCCCGTTAATTTCATCCAACGTATGAATATTCAGATACATTGTCAACAACAGGTTTCTCCACCGCACCCAGAAATGCAGCAACAGCAGCCTCAACAACAGCAAGTATTGCTGCAGCAGGTGCAGCAACAACTGCAGCAACAGCCCCAGATTGTCTATCCCACCCAGAATCAGCACCCTGGATACAACAAGAAAATCGTCAACATTCTGGGAATCCTACAAATAGTGTTTGGTTGTGTCTGCATTGTACTACAAGCAGTCTCAATTGGCACTCAGTCTGGACTTTTCTTTGTCGGTCATGGCGTCTGGTGTAGTATACTGGTATAAATAATAGCTATGCGCCACTTTCTCCTGATTGTCTTGATTTGTCTTGTAGTACATCGTGGCTGGGTCTTTATCCGTGGGCGCTAGCAAGACATTGAGTTCTTGTATGGTGAGTCATGTTTGCATGAACTTCATCATATTACCTAGTACTCTATCAGATAACGTCTTCACTGGTGATGAGTATCTTGGCTGCGATTTTTGGGTTCTTTCACCTGTGCCTTTCAGCCGGAAGCATTCCCGTGGTGATCGTTGACAATACTTATGAATATAGCAGATACATCTCAGAGGTCAACTGGTTTAATACTATGCTAAATGCAGAACTAGTTGAGATATATCTTTTGTGTAGGGCCCTGCTGTCTTCCTACAAGTGCTGGCTCTTCTTGTCTCTTTGGCTGAAATCATCGCTGCCATCATGACGGCTGTCTATGGTTGCAATTTTAAGGCTCAGGTGACCTCATGGGTTGGGAATATATTGCTTTCTGAATTTTTATTGATATGTAATTCATGTACGAATAATTTGTTTCTTTTGTAAATCCACAATTTTTTATCTCGGTCAAAATAGATGTAAGTACTGCTTTTCAACACCGTGCAATGTGTTGTCATACACCATATGTTGCATGGAACGGCCCGGTTATCACTTTTCAAGCTGCAAAATTATGGAACTGAATCTATAAACATCAATCGATCCTGATTTGGACAGATTTGGCAATCATGCATGCACAGTAAGAATGTTCAATGCAATTTTGATTTTTCTTGTATTTTATAGAGAGCTCAAACCAACCATATTGTGCAGTACATAAACATGCCAGATGGTCAAACTGTCCCTATGGTCATTCTTGGACCTAACACGACCCCTGGTCAGCCCATCATGATCAACCCTGGAATGGTTATGCCCCAACAGCAAGCAGGTTTGTGTATCCCCTTTGCTCAGGGATAAATCATGAAAAATACTGATCATCTTTGTTTCAGGCCCATCCACAACCATTCAGGCTGAAGCCCCACCGGCCTACCAGGCTATGGCTAATTCTGCTCCTCAAGAAATCAAAGAAAAGCTGTAAATGGATGGTCAGAACTTATCCAACAAACTTGGAACCTAAATAATGATTGAAACCCCCGCAAATATAAAGGTTCCATGATCAGATTGCCATGATTATCAAAACTTTGGGAGGCATTTTTGGATAACGGTAAATTGTTCAAATTTTTTTTTCCATCTTGGTATATATATTTTGCTTTTTATATAGTGCAGTTATATCTATATGAATGCTGTTTTATCCTACCTGTGTCTCTTTTGGGGGTTTTTCTCCTTTTCTAATCTATAATGCTCAAAGATTTTTGGTTATTTTACAATTTTATCCTCTTCTATTTTATGAATATTTCGATCAAACTAATCATTTCAGTAATTTAAGGCAAAACTACTGCAATTTAAATTAATTTTATTATTATTTTGATAGGTATAATTTTCATACATCAGTATCCTATGGCGTAATCCGGTGATTTATGACCTGCATATTTGGAGGTATTATGGCCATATTGAATTGTGATGCATGTTTTAGAAAATTATATTCGTAGGAATAATGACCGTTAATTATTCATGAAACGCCAGAATTCTCAAATTCACTCCGACTATATATGTTTATTACCCCCGTGCTTCTTGCTAATTGCCATAAATGTGACGTTGAGTCTCACCTTTTTCTTCCCTTGGGAATTGGGATTCTGTTTTTTATTCTGTAAAAAACTACCATTCATAATTATATACATCATATATATTGCACAACAGTGTATAGTTTCAATATCAAGATAGACCGCAATTAAATATCATGCATATTCAACAGTAAACGCATATACATGTATTAAATAAGGAAGTAGCTTGGCATCGGGCCAATAAGATAAAGTAGGTGTGCGCAAAACACGGAACAGCCACCTCTGCAAGATGATAACAATACCAGATGATTCCATTCCATTCCGGCAACGGTTGACTTAGGTATACAAGACAAACAACTTTGCAGTCTCTTTGTTCTTTGTCCTTGATGTTGTAACTGTGTCAAAAGGGATGAATTAAGCATATGTAATTACACAATTTTCATCCATCCATTTTATGATATGTGCATAGCATGTGATATCACTGATGTGTGATCCATCCATTTTGTATAGTAGTAGCACGTGATGTGTGGTTTCCATACTTTTGGCGTTCAGTAATACTTCGTCTTACATCGTACAGTGTGCATAGAAGCTTGTGTCCAAAGAAATTATGCATTTGATATTTATATTAAAACTTTCCACCAATGTTGTTCATAAGAAACAAAAACACAAGGAATGTATTGTACATAAGGATTCATTGTAAAATTACATGACAAAACAAGAAAAATAAGCCACAAAATTCATCTTGGACACATTTTGGTTTCCTCATTCAATTAACTAATAGGTTGACCCCATACAAATCAAAACAAACAACACTGGCTCATGCCAATCATTCACCCATACATCAAAGTACAAATTTTCATCAACCTTGAGATTTCTGTTCAGGAAAAATATAAATTTCTATAAATGAAGACAAATTACTCGCGCTCAAAAATCAGTCGATTTCACCAATGTAGCTCAACGGGGTACTTGCCAGTCAGACAAGCAGTGCAATGTCCTGTGTTCTGCTCTGTGAGTTTCTCAACTCCACTCTGAACGGCTTCGACTAAACCTTCAACGGATAAATACACGACACTATCAGCTCCTGAAATGAGGAAGAGAATACACGTAACACGTTATTAAAAAAAAAAAATTCTTCTTTCAAGATACGAACCGAGATGCTTGGCTAATTTGTCGAGAGACATTTTGTTTGCAATTAGTTCTTCCTTGGTTGGGATGTTAATTCCCATATAGCATGGATGGCGAAGTGGAGGAGATCCAATACGAATATGCACCTGAAAAAGAGAAGATATATATAAACATACATACATCCACAATTAATTCCTTGAGACGATACATATACATGTACATCATTATTTATTAATGTTCCCTGAACATGTGACTCAAATCTCTTCAAAAAAGAATACAAGTTGCATATGTTTTAAAAACTATTCATTTTAGCCAGATTTTGCAGGTAAGAAATTAAGAATGCAACCATATATGACAAACCTCTTTTGCTCCTGCATTCTTCAGGAGCCTGACAATCGGACCCATAGTGTTCCCCCGTACAATCGAATCATCCACGATAACAATTCGTTTGCCTTGGAAGTTGTCAGTGAGGGGACCAAACTTCTTGGCCACTCCAAGTTGACGCAGTCTTGTGCTGGGCTGAATAAACGTCCGACCGACGTATCTGTTCTTGCATAACACCTCAACGTATGGCAATCCTGACTGGTGCAGGAAGGAGAAATCAGATTTGATTCCAAATATAATAGTCAAATCAAAAAATTGGATAACAAATAAATGTAAACTTTTGGATGTATTGTGTACACAGAGACTACAGTGCCTATTGTTGACAATGAATGATGCTCTCTCATTTACAATTGCCTTAGAAAATATTCACAGTTTCCAAAAGAATTTCATGATAGTCTAAACCATGTTGAGAAACAGCCCTATGACATTGACAAGGAGGTCATTTTTATAGCACTGTAGTATCTGAATGAATCTCTCTCAATTCAAGTACCACTGTATTACTTTTCTTATACAAGTATAGTGCTGTATGTACATGTACTGAGATATTTCTATATTACAATTGTTAATTCTTATTAAGACGTTTCACTTAGTTTAAAATTGTTCCACTGAAAACAAAAACATAAGGGTATTATTGTGACGCCGCATTACTTGAATTAATAGTAAGACATATTCAGTTAATCACCTCTTTGGCGAATCCCAAGGCTGCTGGTGTGGCAGACTCCGGCACAGTGCTCACGATATCCGCCTTCACAGCCGCTTCCTTCGCTAGCTGTCTGCCACTTCGGTAACGAACAGCATACACTGATTGACCTTTTAATAAATCACAATTGAAATAACCATAGCAACGAACAATTCCAAGTAGCAAACACACACCTTCAAAAATACTGTCTGGTCGAGCAAAGTAAACATACTCAAAGATACAGAAAGCCGAAGGATGGCTGTCTGGTCTGGGTATCACACACATGGATTTAATTCCAGATTGCGTAATTTTAACAATTTCTCCTGTGGAATGTCATTATTATTTCAGTAAACAAGACTAGTGAAAATTTAGAAATGAGACTTACCTGGGATGACTTCTCTGTGGTATTTCGCTCCAATTGCAGTAAATGAACAAGATTCTGAAGACACGACCCATCCTTCTGGTTCAACGCTATGGCCCTCTTCCTTGTCTGATAAACAAAAGTTCATTTATTCTGTGCTGCCGCTATGGTAAACATGCTCACCAGTTAGGCTACCAGAGGCACCAACTTGGAGCAATTTCCCGAGGCACAGAGGTCGATTACCATAAGGGTCGCGAATGGCGTAAATACAGTCACCGTGCATGACAAGAAGCGAATAAGACGTGTGCGCGTAGCTCATCAACTGCTTGATTCTGCGGTAATTCATTTAGCGCCGGTTTTGAATAAGTGCGGTTGCCATAGCAATGGTTACCTAGCCAGCCAATTAGGACCATCAGTTTCGATTTCAGGAGGAGGGAGGCAGAGGAGCTGCGTGATGAGTTCACTGTCTGTGCCAGTCGACAGTCCTGTTCCATGGCGTAATACCTGTGAGGATAAAACCGTAAAGGAAAGAGGAAAACATGGGAGTCAGGAAAAACCTTTTCTTTCAAAGGATTGGCATTCACAAGTTCCCCGTTGTGAGCGACAGAAATGAGGCCATGCAGCGTCTCCACAGTGAACGGCTGGCAGTTGGTGATGTCAGAGCCCCCGGCCGTGGAATACCGGGTGTGTCCTGAAAATGAAAACATGCACTTAGGATAAATAAATCTCACCTATTAGGAATTTTGTTGTATAGTAATACATGTACATGCATCAAATATTACATAATTATGTACAATATTACTAAGGAAAATTATAAAATAAACAAGAATTCAGTCAAAGCATTAAGTATAAAAAATTTTGGGGAGAATTCCAAGGAGGAAAACAAATAGTCAAGAAAAAAAAAGATGAGAAATCAAAGGAAAAATAGCCAAAAATGTGAGAAATGGGGCAGAAAAGACCAAGTGTCGCCTAACATGGCTTTCGACTAAACACTGACAAATATGATGAGATATGTCCTTTTCTTCAAGAACTCGTAGCACTGATTCGTTTCTATACTACAAAATATACACATTGATAAAACACGTAAGTGATCCTGAATTTCCAGAAGAAATTCATAGGTCACAGCATATAGTCTGGTAAACTACATCAGATGATTTAATGATTCACTTCATTGATATGTACAACCATGCCTATCACTGCTCCGATCGAGATGCACTCTTCCTGTGTAATCCTGCATAATAGCAATTACCGGTATCACATTTTAAATTGCAGATATCCCTCCTGTTATATGTGAGTAGTAGTATGAAAAATTGTATAGTATATATCTGGCTTGTACATCTTACGAAATCCCAATTTTTAATTAGGTTGCATGAAAATCAAAGCAATTGTGGTAATTAAAGCATTTAATTGCTTTACTGTTAACTATTATGATTTTTGTATTTTTGCTTCTCAAAAGGCGGTGGAGCATGCAATTCTGCGAGTCCCCAAGAAATTTGTACATCAATAATAAAGCAATTTTACAAAGTTTCAAAGTGGGTTGCTAATTCGATTGCATTAATTTATTAAGCTAACATCTGGCAACAGACATCAAATGATTAAGTGCAATATGATATGAACAACAATGCATGTAACTACTACCGCTCTTAGATGTACTGTTCGTGCGTAATCTGGCATAAATAGCAAATGGGATTTTTTTACAAATGCCCATGTAACGGTTATTATGAAAATTGTAGTATTGAAATTCAGTGAGCATAGAGGAAATATTTTACCATCATGAGCAAATATCACTCCCATACATTTCATTAATTATTGAACGTTAATAGCTTCTTTCAAAATTTTCCTTTGTCACATCTCTGATTTGATTTCTTGTTACATGTAATTTTCCGTTTTCTTTTTCATGAAATGTTACCTCATAAGATCAAGTCCCTCACCTATTCCGAGGTTTCCCTTCAATTTGGACATTGTGGCTTCGTCCCTAAAGACCTGGTTCACCAACCCCATGCCCTTATGGGAGTGCACCTTGCCTTTGTCGTCTCCTGGACTCGTCACAATCCCTGCACTCTCTTGACCTCTGAGAGAAAAGAAATCTCACAAACAACCATATATTTGTCAGGCAACAAAATTGAAACTTCAATACGCCGAAAAGGTTGGACTGTTATATATTATAATTGCATAGTGATTAGCTTATATCAATTCCAAGTTAACCTGTTCTGTGTTAACATATGCACGTAGCAAGATGACACATGTAATAAAAACTAATAATATTACATTTTCAATTTAATGGCATTGTAATTGAACTATATATTCAGTATGTAATATGACATTCAAATCAATCATACACACTATAATAAGTACAAACTCAATTAAAAGAACTGCTAGTTGAATAATTCATTGTAATTATATTTTTATTATTTCAAGTACCAGCTTAGTGTTCAAGTTGTATGTAACGCAGACCTGCCAACCCTAGAGAGTTTGAATGCGGGTGAAGTCGCAAGTCGCAAGCCGCGAAGTGGCGCAGCCTATCTAGGGGGGTCCGGGGGGCATCCCCCACTCCTGAAAATTTATTTTTAAATTGAAATATGGAAAGTTTCATTTCCGAGCACTTTAGAGTTGAAATCAGGTGCAGCAGATCATGATTGATGCTCACCAGTCACTGTCCATAGTCATTGTTCTAGGGCATGTAGACTTATCACATGATCATGCTTGTTACAAAAATGTACATTGTATAGGGCCTACAGTGCCGTGATTGGCTATTACACGTTGATTGGCTATGCACAATTCCTGGAGGGGGGAAGCGACGCACAGCTAGACGCGTTCGCCACTGCATACTTGCTAGTACTAAGTACATGTATATCGGTGTAACTTTAGTCAATAGCGGAAGAAAAAAAAATATTCACTGGCGATTTTAAAATGCGGTGAGATGCTCTGCTTCGGCGGGTGAGCAGGAGGGAGGGTGAGATTGCGGGTGAGTTGGCAGGTCTGGCAACGAAAAACAATCGCTTCATACAGGAACATTATTGTTACGTGAAGATAATACTAACACGTGGGATTAGCGCATCTTCGATGATAAAAATGGCGGGAGTCGCCGGTGGATATTAATTATCACTCCCTTTAAAATAAACCATAATTAATGATTAGTCGTACCTATGTTGTACGCCCACTAGTCCAAGGCAGATGACGTTCGCTACGTCCAGATCCGTCGGCCATTGTCCGGCTGAAACGCACCCAAACACACCGCAGGCGTGTTTCATCCCTGAAGTATCTCCGGCCATTTTCAGTTTTCTGTGATCAAAACTTTAGAAGAGTGAATACACGTGTTCTCTGGGCGCGGACGATCCCATTTGGAAAAATGAGCGACAGGCACACATATGCAGAGTTTCAGTATTAAATAAATTAGATTTGGACTTACGAATGCCTAACTGTTATTGTATTGGGTCTTTATAAACTGTTTTTAGACATGCCGCTCGTTTAAAATCACTTATAAACCCCACCTCAATTGTTTATAGTATTCTATTGATAACCTATGTCACCCATTATTTGACGAGTCTATTTGTTAGCCTCATGCATGCAGGCCGTGACAGGATTTTTTCTTCTATTCATAACATGTACGCCTGTTTACAAAATTCGTGAACTACTTTAGTTCATGAACAAGCCTTGATATAACATCCAATAATAGTTGCCCAATAAACTCATATTATACATTTTAGCCTATTTATAATTACCATGTACTTTCGTGTGAGTTTTAGTTGAAACAAAATTGAAACCCAAGTGCACTCATTTTAGGCGCGGACGATTTCAGATGACACGAGGTTGAATGCACTTACTTGACCTTTGACCGTCAGCTGTGCTTCACTCGTGGTTCACAATTTAAAATACCAAGTCTCGATTCTTCCATCGAACATTCCTTCAAGAATACGGAGCAGTCGATAGAGGTAGGCCACGTAGAGGTTCTTAGAAGCCTCACAAATCCCGTGGTGTGATATATGACAGCTGTCATTCCGTTAAAACAGTTTTAATTTGCAATTGTATGTGAGCGAGTTGGAACCACAACCACAACACTGTCGAGCAACCGATCATTTTTTACGACTGTATTGGTGATGGGGTTTTCTCGAGCGCGTGTCATGACAAAAGTCCACCTCTTCTCGCGGCTTGTATCAGCCCATTCATTCAGTTAATTAACTGTTTTATCATCATAATGCGTAGTCTTTAAGGGGAGATTCCTGAAATCCGTTTAAATTAGTGAGTAAAATTTCAGAATAGCTTATAAAACATATATATAGCTGATATTATCAGCTATACTATCATAACTATGTGAGTATGTCGTGAAAAAGTGCACCGCACTACTGTACTACAGTCATAATTATATTAATATTATAATTATGTGTGCATTAAAATAATCATTGTATTAATGCTACAGCACAATCTTGATAATTTTATCTATAATAACCGAAGTCTAATTATTTCACATGTTAAGGCCATTTCGTATGCCGTTGCCCAAGTCGCTCCTTAGTCTCTTGAGTCAGGTGCGTTATGATATTTGATCAGAATCTTAAGCTATAGCACTCCTAATGACATTAAATTTATCGCTACCGGTAGACCTATATCCTGGAGACTCCATACATCGACGACTCTAAATTAATTTGGGGCACTTCGTTGATCGACATTGTTCAAGATACATGTAATCTTGAACAATGTCGATTGATGAAGTGCCCCGAAATAATACGGTAATTTGCATGAAAATCAAAAGATGGTGTAAACTGGAATTATCACTTATGCTTACTAGCTTAGACTATATTATGGTGGCCTTCATATTATGGTTGGGGTACTTTAAATTATGTGTACTGGAACCTTGGCTTATAACATTTGTGCCTTGCGGTGAAGGCATTCCTCGATCTTCAATCAAAGTGAATTTGTTGAAGTGAATGACATATGAGTGCAGCAAGTTCAATGTCCTTTTTTTTCCCCCAGGCACCAATACCTGTTCAACACATTCTGATGTAGAATATTCTGTTTTCCAGAGCAACCATGTCTGCTAACGGACAATCTGAACCACGCAAAGGGTCTCTGGGTAAGAATTGAAATCCATTTCATTCTCATTTATCAATCTCATATACCGGTAATTGATTCATATTATAATTTTAAAGGCGATATTCCACCCCCTACGCTTGGAGAGAAGATCATTGAAGGGAAGACGAAGGCCGTCTACAACATTGTGGACTCTCCAGGTCTTGTGTTTATCAAATCCAAAGACAAAATCACTGCTCAAGACGGAGCCAAGAGTCATGACCTAGCGGGTAAAGCAGCCATCTCAACATCAACCGCCACTAAAATATTCAACATCCTCTCAAAGTCTGGTGAGATTTATCATTTCAATAAATAGACTGTACACTCAATTATCTTTTCCAGGGGTGAAGAACCATTTTGTACGTCAGCATGACGATACATCGTTCATTGCGCGTAAATGCGACATGATTCCCATCGAGTGGGTCACGCGTCGTGTGGCCACTGGGTCCTTCTTGAAGCGCAACGAGGGAGTGAAGGAGGGCTTCCGCTTCAACCCTCCCAAGTTGGAATTCTTCTACAAAGACGACGCCAACCATGACCCCCAATGGTCGAGAGAACAGATCTTGGAGAATAAATTGGTTTGCGGTGGCGTTACCATTGGCGAGCATGAAGTGGACATCCTGAGCAGGACGACCATCTGTGTGTTTGAGATCCTGGAGAAAGCGTGGGCGTCTGTTGATTGCGCTCTGGTGGACATGAAGATTGAGTTTGGCGTGGATATGGAGACGGGTTCGTCCTGCGGTAATCGCTGATATGGGTTTGATTCTTTTGTTGTAGGAGAAGTCATCCTTTCCGATATCATCGATTCGGACTCCTGGCGTCTATGGAATCACAATGACTCTCGTCTGAAATTGAGTAAACAAGTTTATCGTGATGCGCAGAATGTGACTGGTGAAGTTTTGCAACAAGTGAAACTGAATTTCCAGTGGGTGGCGGATAAAGCAGACGTGAGTGGAAAAGAGTTGTGATTCGATTGACATTTGTTGCGCCTCTTGCAGTTGTTGTTTGAGCAGCCCCCCGGTCGCGTCGTCGTTTTCATGGGATCTCCCTCGGATAAAGACCATTGCGTTAAAATCCGCGACTGCTGTTCTGCTCTGGGCGTACCATGCCATTTGAGAGTGAGTTCAGCTCATAAAGGAACGGAAGAGACTCTTGGCATCCTGGCTCAGTATGAAGGTGAATAATTAAAAGGTGTATTACTTCTGATTGATTTAATGCTCTTCTCTTCATAGGAGACGGTATTCCCACTGTGTTCATTGCAGTCGCTGGTCGTAGCAATGGCCTGGGTCCTGTTCTCTCTGGCAATGCCTCTTGGCCGGTCATCAACTGCCCTCCGATCAGTGCTGATTGGGGCGCTGAAGACGTATGGTCATCTCTGCGTCTGCCTTCTGGTCAGTCAAATTGCTTAGATGCCAATTGTGAATTTTAATCTCCATTTTGTCACTCTCTCAGGTCTTGGTTGCAGTACTGTGATTTATCCCGAGGCAGCTGCTTTGCAAGCTGCTCAAATTCTCGGTCTTCACAACCACATTATTTGGGCTCGTTTGAGAGCGAAGGCACTCAATACATGGATTGGACTGAAGGTCGCTGATAAACATATTCAAGAAGCCTAGAATATTTGATTTTCAAGATCTGATTTGCAAATATAATTAGTGGTTTACAAATTATTGTTTTTCTCCAATTGTTTCTCTGTGAATGGATGGGAAAGTGAAAAGAAATTTCATTTGAATATTGCCTTTTGTCAAATTGAATCTTTATATCTATCAACATCTGAAATACAATTTATTTTTCCATATAAATTGCTTTTTTATATAGGGTTTTTTACATTCAATAAATCGTTGTACGTGCATCTTTATAACAGCGACACTGTCTTTAAGCAAAAGTGCTCTACTTGTACATGTTAAGAACTAATCAGGTTTATAGCATATATATATAGGTGATTTTTTTTTTATTATCGATGTAAGACTAGAAACATGTACAACATGCAGTGCATGGTAGCTTCTGCTATAAAACTGGTCCTTGTCAGGGCACCATGCTGTTTTCCCAATTTGGATATAGAAGCTCTCTGTCTCTACTCTGCAAACCAGCCAGCCTGGGATCATAAAGATGACATGAATTAGACCCCGGAGCCGCCGATGATATGTACTAACCGCCGCCGATTGGTACCGTCGGCCAGCCGCTATCAGCCGGCACTGTCATCAGCGGCTCTCAGCCGATTCAATCCAAATATTTTACATTCAGTATTACAAGAATTTATCATTTGTACAAGTCTTTATTTTGTTTATAGTATTGTTTATATACTTACTATCTGAGCTATTCATGGAAGTAGATTTTATTCAGTTTGCATCATTAATTAATTTAATGATTTATACCATACCATGTGTATGCCCATACATATACTGGGGTTGTCTCAAAATATATCTGACTGACATAGGATGCGCATTGCGCAGTATGCGTACTAGGGTTAGTGTTAAACATTCCCTCCTGAGTGGATCATGCAATGGTTGCAAGCTACATGCATGTATATTGTAATGTAACAAAAACAATAAAGGACCTGGATGGAACCCTGAGGGACACCACAAGAAATTAAATCAGTACAGCCATTAAAAGTATAGTCATTAAAATTACCCTTTGTTGACGACCCGATAAGTAGTTAGTGAACCAACTATATATGAGGAGTGCCGCGGATTTTATACCTCAGAAGCTTGGAGAGAATAATTTTTTGTTGTACGGTGTCGAATGTCTTCTGAAAGTCAAGCAGAACACTTATGGTGACTTCGCCCTGCTTAAATGCTCCGCTTATTCTGTCGATTACTGATACCAGTGCTTGGGTTGTGTTTCTGCCTGGTTGGAAATCAAATCGATCGGAGATAGGAAATTTTTGACCAACAAGTAATCGTACAATCTTTTGTGGACTAGTTTCTCCGAAATGTTTTAGAACACAGACAAGAGAGAAATGGGTCTGTAGTTACAAATTTCTTTCGGAAACCTTTCTTGAACAATGGTACAACCCGTGCTATTTTCATTTTGCAAGGCAGGGTACCTTCTAAAAACGAGAGGTTTAAAACGTGGAGTAAAGGAAAGATCAATAGCTTAACTAATTGCAAATAAAATAATCAAATTCCACTAATTTTTCAGACCAACAAAAGCAATCCATGTAGACAAGCAGTGTTATGAACCAAATGGCATGAAAAGCCAATACAAATTGTCGTATTTCATGTATATGGCTTCGTTTTTACGCATGATCTGCGTATGTCGTGTGGTGCGAACATAGAAACAAGTCTTCAAATGAGAAACCGGAAGCTGTGAAATCGAAAGCAGCTCTGAACGAACAGCGAGCTGTCATTCGTATGGAAAATGCTGTTAAGAGTGAAAAGTCGTAGCTTTGTGCTTTGTTTATTTGCTGTCTGCATTTTTTCTGAATTTCCCAATGACGTTGATGGATTTGAGCCCATATCCATCACCACAGGCGTCGCGTCCATCACTGCAATCGGCATCTCCACTCTCGCTGCCAATTTCGGTTCTATAAAAAGCAAGTTCCTCGAATCATGCGACGACAACTGGCTGAAGAAAGACACGCAGGGTGAGCGCTGTAAATCAGCTGAATGAGCTGGTATTGTTGTACATATTTGTCATATAATTTGGTACACCTTTAGAATTGTCCAGTACAAGATCGAGTTATTAACATTCAAAGCTATGCACAGTCTTGCTCCTCCTTACATTGAAGATCTAATTGAACGTTACCTGGCCACGCGGAATCTACGATCGATGGACGCAAACCGCCTTCGACCAGGAACCTTCCGCTTGACCACAGTTGGCGGTAACGCCTTCTCAGTGGTGGCCCCAAAGCTTTGAACTCACTGCCAGAAACATTGAGAAAATGTGATGAACTCGGTGATTTTAAACGAAAGCTCAGAACGCACTTTTTTAATATCGCATTTCATAATTAATATCGTTTTTCAATTTCATCAATTCAATTTTACTTGTAAATGCCCCCGAATAGCTTCGGCTAGAGGGGGCGTAGAAATTTGAAAAATAAATAAATAAAAATAAAGTAAATAATATTAAATTAAGAATTAATAATTAAAAATTTCCTGCTATAAATGTTCATGATGCTATACCACAGATGAATCGGGCGAGGTCTACAGAGTCTCACTGTTCTATATCAGCTAATGATGCTATATCTAATATCATAATTCACCTTTGGATTTTTCTCTTCATTCACAGGTCTGAAAAATGACCTGAGCACTCGGCTGCATGGCCAGCATCTTGTAATCGAGAATGTTGTGAAAGCTATCCAGGCTCACAAGCGTCATTTGCCCTCGAAGGCACTGGTGATGTCTTTCCACGGGTGGACAGGGTGCGGCAAAAATTATGTCGGCCGTTTCATTGCGGAGCATCTTTACCACCAGGGAATGAAAAGCAAATTTGTGCATCTATTTGTTGCGACTCATCATTTTCCTCACGCTTCTAGAATTGAGACATACAAGGTAAGAAAAAAGGATTGCCTTGGGTACGCTGTTAGAATTTCTTCTGTTTTCAGGACCAGGTGCGTGATTGGATCAAGGGAAACATCACCGCCTGTCCCCAGTCCATGTTCATCTTTGACGAAGTGGACAAGATGCCCCCGGGACTCCTGGACATCATCCTACCCTTTATTGACCATCACGAGGAAATTAACGGAGTTGATTATAGACATAGCATTTTCCTATTTCTCAGGTGAGGGATCATTTATTATTTTATCTGCTTGAGAGCTTCTATTAATTGACGTTCTCACAGTAACACCGGGGGAAACCTTATTAACCGAAAGACCCACGAATATTGGTCTCAAGGACGGAAGAGAGAAGAAATTTCCTACAAGGTCATGGAGGAGGTCGTTACAACTGGCGCTTTCAACGAAAAAAGTAAGATATGACTGTAATTTTAATCAGTTGAAAATTTTACGTTTCACTACAGCGAGCGGCCTTTGGCACAGTGCCTTAATTGAGAAAAATCTCATCAACCTCTTTGTTCCTTTTCTGCCCATGGAAACATCTCACGTCAAGTTATGCATCCGTGACGACCTCACCTCTAAAGGTCATGAAATCAGTGACGAAATCATCAACAAGGTGTTGGACGAACTTCATTTCATTCCAGAAGATTCTAAGCTTTACTCAAAATCTGGTTGCAAGCGTGTGTCTGAGAAAGTGAATATGGTCATGGAGACCATATAAAGGCATTTGTTTATTTGGTAAAATTACACAAGTCTTTCTTGTGTGATATGAGTCTCCTTTGATCAAAGGTTTTTTTGTGGGTTTTTTTTTTCCACAATGAGATGTGCCATGTTTGATATGGGAATGAAATTCTGCATTAATTTAAATTAATTGTTTACTGCTGTTAAATGAAAATCATTGGCTACAAATCTGTTTGTTGTTCATTTTTCAGTTTCAATTTAATTAGTTTTCAATGCAAGCCATTACTCATTTTACTATAAATAAACCCTCCACAAAACTGATGTCAATATTTTAACCGCATCAAAGCTCCCCTGGATTTTTCTTTCAAAGCAGTTTTTCTATGTTTCAAGATTAGTTTATTATGTGATTTATGACTAACCTTTGCATGTATCTTGTCCAAAGTGATAAGTTTATTTAAATGCCAGTTTGATTTTTTTTTTTTTTTTCCCCCAACAGCTTCTCTTCTCTGCCTGTGCTTATATGTATATATATATATATATATTTATTTTTTTCAATAAAAATATGTGATTATCTGTTCCATCTCTACTGAAAATAAAAAAAGTAAATATTATTGAAAAGTGAAAAGATTTAATTTTCTTATGGAAATGAACATTAAAGCAAGAAGTGAAAACAAGAAATCAATTTGAACATCACAAGTAGAAGTCTTCATCATCTGAGAAATCTCCTTCACTTTCTTCATAATCCGTTGCATCCTCGGATTCTTCGATGTCCACTTCAGGCACAACTTGCAAACCCTCTGAATCATCAACCAGTAATTTCTTGTAGGAAACTTGGCTCTTAGCAGATCTTGGGAGTCTTGCCCTCGGGACAGGAACTTCTTGCGATGCCTCGTAATAATCATCTTCATGAACCTCATGACCTGGCAAGAGAAGCATATTCTTCTTAGCATGCTCCAGTGACATCGTCTGCCATTTTAAATCTGTCTGCATTTTCTCATAACCGTAATCTTCGATAAATTCTTGCTGCTGTGTGTTGGAATCTCGCAGCACGACTTCCTCAACATCATCAAACCCCTCCGGAAGCATGAACATTACTTGAAAATGGTCATTAACTTTATCAGCTTTGCGCATAATGCATTCATCTTCTTCATAGAGCATTACTTTTGCGACAGTGATCATGACATCCGGGTATTTAGTCAGCATCAAAGGAGATGGGTTGAGATCCAGCAGCTCTTCGAGACAGTCCAAACACTTCTCCACATCAACTTTTCCAATTCGCATGCATTCTTTCAGCTCGGCATTCAATCTAACAAGATCCATTTCGATTCTTCGATGACGCAGCCAGCGGAACCTGTCGCTCATGAATTGTCTGTGATAGAACTGCTCTTCAGTGAGGAAAATCTCTGGTCTTGGCTTCCTGTTGGCTTGTCGCTTTGCCTCTTGCTCCCGCTGATGTTTTGCTCTCTGCATATTTCGTTCAGTAGCATACTCATATTGATACTTCAACTTGTCCGCGATGCACTCCTGGAGAGAATCAAAGTGTGCAAACTCTCCCCTCGGTCCACTCTCCTCTTGCTTCCCGCCTTTGGCACCCTTTTCCAGCTTCGGCGGAACATATCGAATTTTTGGGGCCAGAGATTTAGCAGGTGGTTTCTTGACTTTCAAATCATTTAAATCGTTCACAACGACAGCCTTCTTGATTCGGAGGTTAATTGGAATCTTCGGTGAACCTACTATTTGCTCAGTTTCAGCAGAAATGAAAACATCTTTTTCAGGGATTATTTGTTTGTATTCTTGTGTACTGATGTCACTTGAGCCACTCTTTTCAATCTGTGGCGCTGCATCTCCGCCCTGGATGACATCACTCTCCATCTCAGTTTTCTCATTTTGTCTACAAGATCTTCTTTGTGAAACTGTCTCCTCTTTGATGGAATCATCTCCAGTTTCTTTAGCCTCAGTTTCCAACTTCTGCTCTCTGTCATTCTCTGCTGCTAACAGCAAAGAGTATGCTGATTTCTGGCTACCAGGTGAGTTGAAAACCAAGCCCTCTTCGGAATTTTCCACTTTCACTTTAGCTGTTGATCTTCCTCGCCTTAGGGTTCGTCTCTCATCTTCAAGACGTGAGAAAATCTCAGTTTCAATCTTCTCCGTTTCTTTTCTCTCAAAGCCACAACTTTCAACTTTTGATCTCAGTGATTTTCCTTGACTGCCTCTGTCTTTTTCTGGAGATGTATATCTTATTGTCTTCTCCACATCACAAAGGGTCTGTGGACTACCCTGTATTTCAACTGCTTTCCTCTTAACCAAAATCTCTTCCTCTGCAATGTCCTTTTCTTTCCTCTTCTCTGATCTTCCTCTTTTCAACTGTTGGCTGTCTGCGATTTCCTGGCTGTTGCTCCCTGACCTCAGCAGTCTTCTTCTCTTAACTTCCTGACTACCGCTGTTCTCATCAGCACTCCTCCCTCCTTTCTCCAACTTATTCTCATCCATTTCTTTGTTTCTTGTTCTTCTGATCTTCAGCTTTTCATGTTCTCCTGCCTCTTTTCCACCCTTCTCCAAATTCTGCTTCTCTTCTTTCTCACTTTCTGTCTTTTCTCCTCGTGACTTTTTCTGCTCTTTCTCAGTTTTATGTTCACTCAGATTAACTGAAAAGTTGAGCCTCGGACTCCTGTTTCCTGGTGGAGACACAAAAAAACATTTTCAAGAATTCTCGGATTATTCAACTACTCACGTAATGGGGATAGATTTCCCATTATTTGGGGAAGTTATTCTGGTTCAAACAGGGAAATCTGCAGAGTATATAAGTGAAAAATATTTAGCAAATACAATTTTAAACCTATTGCTCTGCAAGGAACATATCAATATATTCCATGTATTTCCTCTTGAGAAGCTCAGAATTGAAGTGATTAGGCCTAATGTGTAAATTTGATCTAGTAATATAACAAATTGAAATTAATAAATTTTTAGAAGAATATTGTTGTAGACAAAGACTTAAAGGAAATCAAGGATGGTCAAGTACTCCAGAACAGGAAACTTAAGGAAATTTAATGGCTCGGGTCTTTATTGGTGACACTAAATATTCGCAGTCGAGCATTGGTGATAGCTAGTAATATAGTATAAGATCACCCAGAAAGATTTTGCAGGCATCTAAATTTAGAGGTCGATCGTGACCGTGAATTCAATATAGCGAAAATTTCATGAGGTGTGAAAATTTCCTGTTCTACACTTTTCACTAGACTAGCAGTAATAAGTAGACCAGAGACAGAGTAGAGTGGTATATTATAGTATCACTTGTCTTATTATGGAAGTGGATGAGATAATTGTTTTAAAAGTGATAATGTTTTGATTCAATTGTGTGCAAACTTATTACTTCTAATTCTTACTTCTAATTCTGTTGTGGCTAAAAATTTAAAAAAAACATCAGTATTCCTACAATGTGATCAGCAAAATTTAGTCATGCCGAAAAACTGTTTGAAAAATGTACTTTTCGCAAAATTTTTTAGCGCCATTTCAGAACACGATATTGCAAATGTTACTGTTTTAAAAGAATTACTTGAAGCTCGGTGTGGCTCAATAGACTGCATATTGAGTTATATCGAAATTAATGCACTACTTTATTATTTATGTATTACTTAATTAAGTACTGTTTGCAGTTCTGTTAAACTTACTGTTTTTGTTTTTCATATAAAATGTACAAACTTGAGTTTGTGAATAAAATGATATATATATAACTACTGATAAGTAATTACGAGATAAAATTTTAGAACACTATTGATTGTAGGTCAAATCTATCATAATTATGTTACTATATTTTCTGATATTTTTACTGAATTCAAATTTTGCGGTTTCTCATTCCGTCAATCCGTGGAAATTGGAATCATCATGATCATATCAAATGATGATATCATCATCATGATCACCGGGAATGTATTTTTGGGGTCAGTGTTAAGTAGACGTCACAGATTTCCGCTAGTTAATATTTTACACAAGTAATCGGAAACACAAGAATGCGAATTAAACGAGGTACTGAGCATACAATCCATACATTCCAGATGAAGACATTCGCTGACTCGTGCAAACCGCGAATTCCCGCCACCGCAGAAAATCCTATTACAAGGAGCCGGAAATGCATGAAATGCATTAGATATAATCAAATTTCATTTATCGCCGAAGACGAATCTTCCCGTGAGGCCCAACTAAGCATCACATGATCGCATGCAATTAGTGCTTTGGCCAAATTTATCGTTATCAATACATCGATCAAACTCGACACGGATCACCCTGTGATATAATTTGTATTTCAAACCGATGAGACACTATTAACCGAAGAAGTAAATTGACTAAATTCGAATAATATTATTAATTTCTTTTGTAAAACGTCATTTCCATAAATGCTCACAACGCAAAATTTAACTACGAGAAACACATGTTAAACATAAGAACAGGCATTTAAAATTAGGCAAATGTGATAAATTATAAAAAAAGTGTGTTTTGAGTCTGGATTTAAACAATTTAAAATCATATGGACTGATCGTAGCTAGTTCGACAGGTAAATGATTCCACAAATTTTGTGCAGTTACGCTGAAATCCTAGAAATTTTGACACCAGAGTTTGTGCTTATGCTGTTATTAGCAAAAAAATATTGCTAATATATGTGAATCATCTCTTCAAAGTAGAATAGCGCAGTACTATATGTATGCACTGAACGATCATTGAAATTTTAAAATGCACTCTTGTGGTATGGCGTCCGTATGGGTGACAGTGGTTATATACTAGTAGTCCTTTGTTGTCTTGTGTTACTAATTGTCGTAAGTCAGGGTTGGGAGTCAGGGTTTCCCCCCCCCCAGGCGTTGGGGGTTAGGCATGTGACAGAGTATTGTTTTTGTGGTTCTCTTTAGTATATTACAACAATGTGGGGGGTTTTTTTTTTTTTTTTTTTTTTTGGGGGGGGGGTTTCTTCTTAGGTGGGCTGTCCAGGCAGGGGAGGCAAACGTACTAGTATTACAGGGTAGGTGAATTATTGCATTGCAAAATGTAATAGGTGAGGAAGGTGTAACGGTCTAGAGGACCAAATTTTCGTGTTATGGCAGTGAGGGACCGACATACTTTTTTTTTCTTTTTTTTATATGTATATATATTTTTTTTTTTTTTTTTTTTTTGGCGGGGGTATTTTGTGTGTGTTAATTTCATAATCCAGTCATTGATCAAGTTTTTTGTCACTGTCAAGGTAATGTTTGAGTCGGTTGGTCAAGATGTCTCGGTCGACGGTGAAGCCTTTTGTATGATCGACAATTAGAAGAGTTGGGCAGACACACTGTAGATGAATAAAGGAGGTCATTTATGAAGATGGAAAAAAGATAGAGGCAAGTACGCTCTCTTGGGACACAACGCTGACCACATATATCCAGTCTGAGAAGGGGTTCATATGGATATGATGTTGGTGGTTCGATGCAAAATTGTTTACCTATCATCCATTTGTGGAGTCTTCCCATGATGCCAGGTGTAGATGTTGTACAGCTTGAGGGGGGGGGGCAGGTTTTGTACAACAGGATAGAGCATGTCACAAGATCAAATTAAGGCTTTGGAGACATCTAGTGTGTAGTGTCCATGTTTTGACCATTAACAGGTTATGGGGAATTTTTCATTGGTTAATGGTACTGAGGAGGTGATGCACAGGAGTGACCTGGAAAGAAACTATGTTGAGCATTGTGGATACAGTCTAAGCTCGTCATTACGAACCTTCAGGGGCCATAAAAATGGAGCATTTGCGAACTGCTCCACTGCAGATCTCTCTTCCTGGCCTTGCCCTACTGGTAGGATATCTGCCCTCTTGATCCACGCTGACCTGAGCATAACGTAGGCTACTTGTAGGCCAGCTTGTAGTCTGGTATTCGCCTGCCTCACGGGCTGAGTGTGTTATTCTATGCGATATCAGTCTCCTTAGCTTCACGGCAATTGCAATTAGAGATACCAATTTATGTAAAGGCTTGCTTGACTGCTTATTTAGTTAAATGATCAACGAAGCAAGGCGAGGGAGGGATGAACTCGCAAACAGTCAACAATGGCTTGATGAGGGGATACAGTAGAACTTTCCTATTGTTAGTTCGTATATAGCAGGAGTCATCACTGTTCAAGGGACTGAATATTTGGTTCGTTTTTACCGAAAGTTTGAACAATGTGGAATTCGTATTATCCAATAAACCTGCAATGTTAAAGATAAGGATCTGGCAGGGATGCCCCAAATAGTTCTACAAAACCAGAATTTCTATTCTCTAACCGAGTTTGTAATAGCGAGTATTTATTTATCTTATCTTTGTGTGATTTTTGCACTGCGATCTGTTTTGTAACATATTTTGAGGAATTGGAAAGTATTGAGATCTTTAACATTGATTAGATATAGACTAGGTATTTTTTGGTCCACTTTGTATAAACCGTACAATGAGTGAAATCTCCCTGGCTAAACTTCACTGACTGAGTGACTGTTGACTTGACTTGACTTGACTTGTGTTGTTGGGCCTGTATAGAGTAAGCAACGCTCTTCTTGATCCTTGGTGTGGTGTTACTAGAATCTAATTATTTAATTAGATGTTGGATAGTTGGATAAATTTTAGTACTTCTAGATGTTAATGTGGTCGAATTTTAGGGGGTGTGTATGTAAGTTGTAAAACATTTAATGTTGGGAGATTAAAGTGAAGGTTTGTACAAATTCATCAGTCACCATGAATTCCTAAACATGTATGTTAAGAACATATCAGCGATGCGTTACTTACAATGCATACAGAACTAACTGACACCCAACAGAACTATATTATGGGTGGGACTTAAGTTCCATAATAATTATGTCAAAATTGTTCATCGCTCTGCATAACATTATATACGGGTTATTTAATTCATTTTGCTTATTGTTTAAATACACACTGAGATTAAAGGTGTTGCATTTGCTCTTGGGTTCACGATAGACCATGTTGTTCTGTCACGTGCATGTACATATAAACCATTCACAAGGATCATGCAACGATAACGCCATGTAGTGCCCCATTCAGCATCAGCTGCATATATAAACTGAAGAGTAATGGTTGTTTGTATGGCATGATTCCTGATACAAATTATCTAATAAATAGAAAGCCAACACGCTTATAGCGTCAATATATCCAAAATAAAGTTCATTTGAAACCACAGCATCGACTGCAATGGAAACCCTAACTCATATCATTATAAATAAACACAGCTTGCTCATTGAATTTCATTGGAATAGAAAACATTCACACATCAACACAGAAGGCAACCCGAGGAAACACAAAAATTCAAATCCTTATTTGGTTCAGTGTTCTAGATATAAGCATGGATCGCTCGTAAGTACAATGTACATGCACAGTGTGATATCTGAAACACTTTCTTATAATTATAAAATTAAACATATTGAAAATACCCCAGTTCTCAGCCTCTGGGATGTTGGGTAAACTTCGACGAGTTCTGAATATTGCCAACATCTGCCACTTTATTTACTGGTGTAGTTATATTTAATGTACTAATTGATTGTCATTGATTGGTGTTAACCTCTTACAATGGTTACATATCCATATATACCAAACCATACAGTTGACGCGATACTAAATGCTATATATGGAGCAGTTATGAAAGTTATCACACCCTCTGTTGAGGTAGAGTAAGTATGCCGTTGTTGCATGTATGCCTTACATGCATTTACTTTATTTAGCGTCTACATGTACATGTACAGCATTAAATTTATGAGTCATCTGTTGCTATTATCTCCGAGTCGGCACCTATAACTTTCACATGCATATGCTGCTGAATTTTCACGGGTAATTCACTTCTGTTATCTTTGGTTGTGTATCAAATTGCAACATGCATGCAAGAGGGAAGAAGTAAGTATTGCACAAATCCCACGAAGGCAGGCTGCAATAAAGTCGATCGGCTGATGATTGAGTGTTGAGGTGCAGCAGACAAGTGAGCGTGCGTGCATGATATTTTCCATATCAACAATCTAATATGAGTCATGCTCTTGCATGCATGCCCGTTTTGTCTGATCTCGCCATTATATAGCTAATAGTCATTACAATATCCACAATCCGAGCCAAACCTGATTATTGTCGGTGTCCCAGACAGGGTGAATGGTCCGATTTCTCCCCCAATGAGACAGCAGGGTGACGTCACCACACCTCATCGCCTTGCTTTATCATCCCATGGCATGACCACGTGAGCTGTCTTGGGTGTGGGACCGGCTCTGTAGCTTGGAGAAGCAGGCCTTTCATCTGTATAAAACAGGAGATCGTAACTCTAGGATTAGCGACTATTATAACGTGAATAATAAACGCTAATTTTGAAATCTTTATGAATGTGGATTGTGTGGATGGTTATGAATCGTGTGTGATGGATTTACGATGGCAGAAGCTCAAAGGGGATTTGAGGGAGAAAAATATGCAGATGGAGGTGGTGAAGGCGCCAGGCATACAGCAAATGCAGATTCAACAAAAGCTGTAAGAAAACTCAGTGACATCGATATCGTTCAGAAGGATCAAAAGTGGTGTCACTTCGGGAATCTGTTGCACTTCGCACATATTTTGTGCTGTCGTAGTGCATTGAATAAGGGGGTAGGTGTTCTGCTAAAAGCAATGTTTACAAAATACTATGTACAAATAGTACAATGATTTTGGACCGAATATCTCAATGTACATACCTTTGTTTTCTAAGTATTAATATTTGCTTGATCAGGCATATGTTATGTGCGGTCATTTAATTAAAAGAATGACAATCACTCGGCAATTGATTGCATTAGCTATAAAAGAATGCCAATGTAACATCAATCACTCCAGACATTTCTATGTATAAGCGTTCGATTCAGCCATATGTTGCTGTAAGTATGATTTACATTCATTCAATATTACACCATCTGGTGTTTCGATCGTTTGCGACCTAAATTCAATTTCACTTGAATAAAAAAGCGATCCAATATCAATGCCCATTAATATGGTGCCATGTCAATGACTGAATGTATGCATCACTGTGTTAGAAACACGTTTCTAACAGAGACACTTCTTGTGCTGGGTGACCGGCTAAGGACAGGGCACTGCAAGGCATTCTAAGAACGACTGAGTAGCATGTTGTCCTGTTTTATTGATTCCTCTGCGCTTAGCATGCCAAGCTACCACCCCCAGCAGTGGACCCGCCTTCTTCCCACTATCCAAAGAGGGATGTAATCGATTTATCCTCGTCGCTGAGATCGCTCTGCACGAGAGGTGAGCGTTTATGGATACGGAACCTCAACGAGCTTGTTTCGTGGATGTACGTAAATGAAACCGGTCCAAACAAACGCAAATTGTGAACATTTGGATGCATTCTCCCGAGGAGTTCTACCCATTTCTCATAGCAATAAAAAGGGAGACAGAGTATTGATTTGGACATTACTCCGTGCACGCCGGTTTGCCACGAGGGTGTTTCTAGACAGCATAGTGTTGGCTCATCTTTGACAATTTGCGAGAAAAAGGTAAGCCACTAATGTGCACGTGATTATCATTATGAGCATACGGTTTAAGGTGTGGCCTGTTGGATACATGGTATTTCTGATTATATGATATTATACAGGCCCACTGCAATGTGCGGGCATGCATCACCAAATGTGAGTGCATGGATAATATCAGCATCAATAATTTCAATCAATCGGGATATTTGCCAAATTAAATGGAGACACATAATATCAGCCTATAGACTTGATTAGCCTGAATGATCAAAGTTAATTTTGAGACAAAATTACGTATACATGTATATGTAATCAACTGCTCAAATAGTTATAGCACATCAATTTGCATTATTCATCAACATACGGTGATATAATCTCTTAGTGTGTTTATTACATGGCTTGATGTTTGAACACATATTATTTGTGTCAAAGACAGCGAGCCAATAGCAAAACGAATAGTTTTCTTCCGATCCTTTACATATTAGCCCTTTGGGAAAAAAATATATAATACAAATAATCACTATCATAATTATGTAATTTGAATTCAGCCAAAATCTGTAATTGAAATTAAAAACAATCTATAGCCATAGGCCATAGTTAATCAATTTACATCGACCGCTGCATCTATCGACTCATCGAGGGTTCTTGCCATCTGTCAGCCCAACTAGGAAACTTATTCGTCAATTTCAATAAAACCCCAACATCAATCTAGTAAATGTAATATGGTCGATGAACATTAAAGTAATACTACATGTATTTTCTCCAGATTTGATTCGGAGTGGCCTAGCTAGCTGTTCTTAATAGCCTGAAACCCGGGAAAATATGGGACTCCAAACATTGTAGGCCTGCATATGAATAAAATTGCAATGAAGCTCATTGAAGATGGCTATAACTTCAAAGTATATTTCTGATGCAATGTTCCTTTCTCAGACGGTGACACTTTAGGTGATCAAAATACATGTTATCAGTGTCCACAATGTACCTGAGCATGACGTGGATGTGGCCCCAAACCACATTCCATGAAACTTGTGAAGGGTAATATATTTGATCAGCAGCTGTGCTTCTTGCATTGAGGTTACGTGGCTTTTACATCACACAATAAATTACCATCTTCACAGTTGGAATGTGTTTATGTAATATGCAATTTACATGCACATCCAAGCAATTGTTGGTATATATTGAACTGGAATGATACCAGCATAATCATAAACATATACGCATAGAAGTAATAAACCTATTGCCTTTATTTCTGATAGCCTTGCAAATAAGGATAGCCCAATTTACACAGCTTTGCAAACAATTTGGCAATTATGGCTACCAAATGTCATTAACTTTGTTTGATGGTGATTTGCTTATGTTCCATATGTATCCGGATATAAGCAGATGACTACGATTGTACTACGCCAATTACATGTGTACTACCTTACAGATTTTAGACTCCATATTACATTATAATTGTACGCTAAACGAACACATACATTGAGCAGCTATATCACTGTTATCACCATTCTACATAAAATGATTTCACTATTATTACTTAATATAAATTAAATTATCTGTCGGACACTCTTGTCAAATGTTTATACTAAATTAGTACACTTGAATAATTTGTATACCAATATTCAGGTGTCCTCTTAAGCTGTGTTTCACAATGACGGTATTATAGTAGGTCTGCCGGTCTAATCATCGACTCATAAAATAAACATGGAGGATCCGGGTTCGAAACTCGCTTAAAATGTACATTCTTCACTGCAATATGTCTAATAAATGATAGACTTATATACAATGAAATTAACCTACATTGAACCACATTGTAAATTTTATAATTGCACGTGAGTCTGATTAGGAGATACTCTGCAGCCAATCTAACTTTCTTCGAGATAAATCAATATATTTCAAGGCTTATCTTTTATGGATGATTAATATGAATTGAATGATGGTCGAGGCAAATGCCAAAACGCCTAGCTTTTTGTGCGTCACTGACACTCAGTTCCATTACAATGCATGATTACATATATACATGCATGTGCAATCGTACATGTATTCGATAAGTCAGGTGTTCAAGTGTATATCGGCACCGTAATCTTTTAGAAGGCCGAAGGCGGTTAAGAGCCGAGTTAATTACTAGTATAAGGTCCTTAGTTATTGGTAGGTTATTGGAAATATAATTATAAGGCTCATGTGGTCACCATATGATTCGAGAGTGAAAAAAAAAAACAAAACTTATCCTTGTACGTACATCATGGCGGTTTCATTACTTTGTTGTAACCCGCATGTAGGCTGATATGTGTCATTGCTGACTGACTACACGAAAGCGACCTATAGCTCTCTAGCAGTGCGTTGCCCTTTGCCTCGTGGACTACACGTTGTATAGCCTACACATAATTATCGCCGATCATGTCACGATAATGGCGCAATTTGGATTAGTGAATGGATGCAGTGCTAATGTTTTCCGCTTTCGTCTCGGGAAAACGTGGTTCTTGTGGATGTAGAACTACAGCGTCCATACTGTGAAATTCTCGGATAACGGAAAATTTCTTGTGAACGTCAACTTTGGATTTGGGAGATTCACGGGGCCGTCTCATTGATTTCATAATTTTTTATTCGGTTTATAGTGTGTGACTTCGACAATTCTGGACGAATTCCCGGATTTCCGCTTATTTCGGGACTGCAACCCTCGCATGAAACAAGCCGTTAAATTGTTGGTTGCGGCTCCAGACTAGCAAATTATCTTAGCAGACATGCCAGACATTGACCGGAATGAGCCGCATTAGAGTAGGCGCCGGATGAGCATAGAGGGAGCATACATTGTCTCTTAAAAAGTCAAAGGGAAGACCGATTCGACCGAAAATGTGCGATTCCCAAGCTGATGATGAGGCTGATCTACGCCGCCGAAATGTGAGTTTTTCTTTTATGGTTGTGAAACAGTCGGGTGGGCGGATGGAGGGTTGTTCGGTTATCAGTCCATTCACATTGCACCAGTTACAAATAGACTACAATAATTAGTTCGTAGGATAAATGTTTATTTGATGAAACATGTACAAGTGGTGTACAATTACAAAATATTCGTAGAAGAAATAAAGTAGTAAGAGAAAAAACAAACAAACCCAATAATTGTGCTCGAGTACGTATTACATGTTTAATCAGAGTAAGTGTACGGCTGTCCCTGTACAAATATGCTATTGAACTATGTTTTCTCAATTCTTTATTTACCACCGTTATTTACATTATTTACACCGTTTTACGGCAAGAACTGTAACCAGTCCTCGGTAATCACCTGACTTGCATAATTAACGAGGATTGAATTATCGATTAGGTCTGGAGTGGTTATTCAAGTGGTGTACTACTGTGGTGCTAGATCTGAATCACCAAATAAGTTGATACACTGATAATATTCTAGTTGTTACACATGTAGTTGTGATACGCCAAAACGCATTATCGCTGTCTGCTCTATGAGGAAGTTGATCAATGGAAACTCGATACTAATGAGAATTAAATTGAGAGTTGCTGCTAAGCGATATCCTGCGATGTAATCAGTAAAGTTAAGCATAGTGTTAACGAAGTCAATTAATCAAACGGTGTTGCCTAATTAATTACAAATTTCGATTGATACACGTACATTAGAAAGCGTGATAATGCTGTGTACAGTCAAGGGAAACTTGTATCCTTTCTCGTCTGCTTATCAATCAAGATATTGTGACATAGACCATCTGTCTCATAAACACACTCGAGACATCTCAACTTGCTTCTCTAGTACCAAGTGAAGAAGGTCAAATCAATTACATGGAATTTTATACTTAGTTACACTACCTTTTACGGCCCTGATTGCTTCTTAAAACTGTCTTCCGGTTGTATAACGTTTATTAATCACTAAGAAAGGGGCGTTACAATAATGACCTTACCCGATGAGTAATAGTAGCCTAAGTCGGTGCGTTATGATTATGTTTACGATGCGCTATGATTTCATAGCGATGTCTTGCTTCGAACGAACTCTGATCAGTTTTCTTTACTTCGAAATACTCCGAATCATATTGCTCCATCGAGACTATTAAGCGCCAGCGATATAATGGTTTCCACAAGAATAACAATCAACACGTTATATTGAGCAATAAAGACGTCTAAGGCATGCACCTGGTTGAGCTGTTAAACCGTAATTGCTTCCCGGAATCCGGGTCCGCGATCAGTCAACAAAACCACGTGCACCTGTGGATTATGGGAAAAACCAAAATGACATAACTATTTTAATTGAGTACATAAATAATATAATTATTCAAAAGCTGCATTGCACGTCAATAGGTAATTGATATATCTATTACGCCATGTGTTGGTATGAGGCATATTATGTTGTACATATACAGTAATTACCTATGTATCATATTGTGGTACACACACTTTATTGGTGATTCATTATGTTTCTGAAATATTCGCACACTCTTTCGCAATTATCGTTACATTTTATACCATAGTAGACCCACGGAGTCACTAGATTAATGGTCACTTAGAACTGTCATGTGACCATGATGGGGAATCCCTAAGTGATTTATGGCTGAGATGTCCCGAAATTATTTTAATTCAAGTACAGAAGGAGCTGGTTAGCAAACAGTTTAGGAAAGGGTGACACATTTTTCGCCAAACCTGAATGAAATCAGTATGAAGTGTGAAATAGAAAAAAACTATAGAATATCCGCAACTTTTATTTTTAGTGTTTAAACCACATAGAAAAGTTTCCCTCTGAATGAATAATTATTCCTCCTCTTCCTCGTACGCTCCGCCCGAGGGATTAAGTAACCATGGTAACATGTTATAATGTCATAGATGTGCAGCACATGCATCACTCAGATATATATACACGGGGGATGCCCCCAATTTATGGCCCGAAAAACCACAAGACAGTTGATTAGGATGCGCTGACGTACACCTGTATGCTGAGACTGCATATTGTCAGTCAGCCTGTTATAAAAGGCGCGAGGAGGAAGTCGCTCTCGCTCAGTCGACGTCGCTCCGTGCAGCAGACACAGCAAGCCCCTTGGTTCACTGAAATCTTGTCGCAAAGGTGTTAAATTGACTTGCGCCGCTTCTCTGCGCTGCCTGCCTCGTGTCTATAACCGTCTTGACGCCGAACTGACCCTCGGGTTCTTGAGGATGTGGAAATAAGGCGTTTGTTGGGTGTGAAAAATAACTATGATCGGCACGATGCCGGCCGTCGCAATGGAACCGATGGTCACGGACCATTGCATGGAGACACGCAGGGAATATCGCAAACAGGTATTTATGGCTATAAGTGCAAGCTAAGCCTGGGATTATATTGCATATGGTGCTATAATATACCACCGCGGCTGCGTTGAAGCAGGCATTGTTTACTTGTGGAGATAATTGACTGATGATATCACGGGGTACTGATAGCAGCTTTAGTATACAATTCCAGTGTATGCAGAATTACGTCGTCGACCGGCGCCTGTATATTTACCAATTACCTCTCCTTTCCCTCTTATGCACCCTCCACCCAACCCCCTCTAAATCACCCTCTACCCAACCCCCTCTAAATCACCCTCTGAGCTCCTCAGCCTATGGTCCTAAATCAGTCTGCTTCCACCCTCGGGTTTGCACAATTCCTGACCATCTTCCGTTGTTCTTAATCATTATGACCCGTGTGGTGATAGTATTACGTCAGCGATTGAGTGGTGATCTGTTTGTGGACCGTATCCATCAAGTGAGGAGGTCGTAATGTTATGAAATGACGTAACCGCATTCGGCCAAAAATATTTCGGTCTTTCAAAGTTTCGATTGAATCTAAACTTTTCTAGGATTTTTCAATTGATCTATATGTCATTCTGAGACACGGAACAGATCGAATTTGCCTATAATACTTGAGGTGTTATGTCATTGCGTTCAGTAGTAACTGATATGTTAGTTTTACAAATAGGGTAGTTTTGCACCATTTTTGCATGTGTTCACAGCATGTAGCCATGTTAACATTATGCAGCCATATAATGCCTCGTGGGCGTTTGTAATTTATTGTTATGAATCACCTTGGAAGATCACTACTTAATTATTTCATTTAATAAAGCCCAGAGGCTATTTATCTACAGGAGTTAGAGTTACGAGTTACAATAAATCAGTATTTCTTGGCTTTTCGAGTTTTTGGTGAACTTTCAGCTTTGAAATAGCCAAATATTGGTTTGGATAATAGATATTCCGTTGTTTTGTTATTTAGTATCATGAAAATAAAACCATAACTTTAACATGAAAGTCGATTTGAGTTGTAGACGACAGCTTCGACTTAATTATTATAATGTATGCATTGTTTGTACATACCCCGGTACTCTTAACATAATGAGAAACTTTGAAGTTTGAACCAAAGATGAAAGTTATTCACGTCAAATTTATCGGTTAATTTATTATATTATTAAACTTTACTTTTTATCTCAATGCATTATACCAGGAATTATAATTTGAAGTAACAGTCTAGTAGTCTACTTATGTATAATACAACTGTAAAATACATAACTTGGGTAAATATCGATCCTTATAAATGCCAACATTTCCATGTGCCATCTGAATGTATAGAGCGCTGCGTGTCTGCAATGTTAGGCAAGAGCTGTGCTAGAGGCATGCGCACTGAAGTTGACTGAACGCAGGCAAGCACCTGGCTTTTAATCATCTTCACAATTTTTCCCTTCTAATTCATCTTTCACCAAATTGATGATCAATACACTTCGCCGCTCTCAATAAACGCCGTTGTTGAAGTTTTTCTCTCTCTCTTCTATATTCATTAGCAGAGGTTGACAGTATATTAACGTTAGTTGGCTCGTTCCAAGGTCATATAGTTCTCTGTCAAGGTCGTTAAAAAGATAGTTAGCCAAACACGGAAATCAGCCATTTAGGTGTAAAAATGCACGGTTATGTTAATGCTTGGTATGTTAATTGGTTGCAGGGCTGTATTGTTTTTTTGGTGTTTTTTTTTTTTGCACTTACGGATGTCCTTTAAATATGCCGAAATTTTATTCATGTTGGATACAAACAAACCCAATTACCTAGTTGTAGTGACAATTTTCACATTATAGATTATTTATACGGAATTACGTTGAGATGTTATGATTTAATCACGAACAAGTCTTCTCGTATGTATAGCACTTGCTCCCTTATAATATTGACTCAAGCTTTAGTTGTTTGAGATCCGATTACCCTGCCATCTTCATCTGAATCAGGGGATTAACGTTGCACTTAACAATAAGCCAGAACCCTCCTCAAAAAGCATGTTATGAGATGACCCCTCGGCGTTCGTCTTGCAAGTCAAGACCAAACAAAGGCTTTCGATAGCTTGCTGTGCAGTTTATTTATCTTCCATTATTTCGATCTTCGTCCGCGAATTATCTGATTATGACCGTTATGTCACCGGGTTATTAGCATATCTAAACTGATAAATATTGAATGGGGCCTCCGAGATAACTTGATATGGCAGTTTTGGAGATATCGATAAGTTTTGTAGGCCAGTGTGTCACTGTTCGCGCATCCGTTCTTACATGTCAAGATGCTGGCGTGTTTTCAGACAAAATAAAACCCAAAGAACTTCAGTCTCCGGGCTGCCGAGCTGTTTTGCTCAGTAAGGTCACGCGTGCTCTCGAATGCTCACGGATGATAATCAGTGTGGAAATTCGATGCGCATGGCCGAAGCGCGTCTTTTGGGGAATTTACTACTGCTTAGGGCTAGCTTACATCAGAGAACTTGAAAACTCCAAGTTTCCGAAAGAGTTTTCAAGTTCTTTGCTAGCGTACGACGCCCTCAATGACAAAATAATGTACAAAATGATATGAAATTCAGATTGAATATAATTTTTTTCTTTTTCTCATTCGCTTCTTTGAGTATGTAGGCACTCAAATTAAACGTAAATTAAGCACGCGTCCATATTTATGATATTGGTGCTTATCACCTGTCAGTCATCAGCTTACAATGGACGTGAGAGAAATTTCTCTGAAGGTAACCCCCAATTGTCCATTCATCTGGTCAATTACCAGTATACACGTATCGCAATTGACCACGATTGAGTCATCGGACAATGAGCCCAAATTAGGACAATGAGCCCAAACAGACAGCACACCATCGACGCCTCGGGTAACTAAGCTTAAAACCATAATAATAATTGACCATTTACAGCACTTCAATTAAATTCGTCGTCTGTGCACCGAGTAACCCGCTGTTACATAAGTCGCCAGATCACACCCTCGACTGACTCCCTGACTGAGCTTCATTCTCTCCTCACAATTGAACCATTAGTGATCTTATTTAGCTATTCAATCGAATAAGAAATTGACCTCCTTCTCTCTTCAATGCACTCTTTATGAAGGAAGAGAGCCTGCTCTTTGCTGTGAGATAATATGTTTACCATCTTGACAACATATTAAGATTTCCTGTGAGATTATACTCTCAGGATTTTGAGGGCTTTTAAACTGAAAAAAAAAGAAAGGCATTTTTTAAATTCCACAATTGAAAAAAAAAAAAAAAAAAAAAAAAAAAAAACAAAGATAAGAAAAGAAAAAGACCCCCCAGGTGGGGATTTTGGTCAAATATACCCGAGTAGTTTGTTTTATTAATTATGTAATTATATATCTTGACATACCAGTATAATATGCTAATAATTATAAAGTGACTTAGCTTCCATAGCCTAGTGACCTATATATTTAGATTATTATTTACACACCGGTCAATTGAATAAAAAAGTATCGAAAGGAATCAATCAATTCGAGTCAAGGATCGATCATCATTTATTGACTTTACTCTGTATGGGGTTCTGAGTGGAATTCCGCCCATCGAGGGGGTCACTCGAGGTTTGCGTCCATCTGGGCCTGATATGTCTCTGGGGTATTTAGTACTAAGATTGATCTATGTCATTCCTATGTCTATGTAAATACTAATAGGGTAATCGCGATGTCAACACTTTTTATTTTAATTGATTTGATACCTTGTGACTCATAGTCTGTTAGGTAATCTTGTTTGTAAACTAAATTTGCCTGTAGTGTCATTGAAAATTATCCAAGTGAATTTTTGCTTGGCAATGTTTTCCACTTTGAAGCATATGCACCCAGACAGGGGGACATGTTATTTTTGGAAGTTGGCCCTTATAATATTGTAATGGATCTCTTCATTTTCTGTTTGACTTCTTCAATTTTACGTCGAGTAAACACTTAAACGCTATAATGTGTCTCTCTATAATAGTGTCCACGAATTTCCATTAATGTTTTTTATTATTAATTATTATTACTATTATTATTTTCTTTGTGGGGTTAGGACCTACTTCAAGATAACAGTTTTTACATGTGAGAGTTCTGGCCAGATGCCAAAGAACAAGATAAAAATATGAAATTTTGAATACTCTCCCGGATGACCCATGTGGTGATTACCATAATGTGCTTTAGGGTTCAGAAGTTCAATTGAAAATACTTAGAATGTCTATGAATGTATAGTTAGATATTGTATCTTAGTTGTGTAAATGTCGATCTATTACTATCCTGCATGTAACACCCGCTTAAAACTTGATACCACATACCCGAAGAAGATGAAGAAGAAAAGACCCATAGAAATCAAGTTGAATTAGACACAGTAATGAATGGGAAATAACTATTCGTGTTTGGTATTGGGTAATTTCCATGATCATTGTGATTTCATAACCGTGTTTTATGACGCAATGATGAGAAACTGAGATCCTCTTGAAACCTGATCAGGTGAAATAACTGCTCAGGTTTCTTTTGATGTAAGAAATATGTTTCTATTTCAAGTGGATGATGGCTGGCAGAGTGTCTCCAGTACTCAGTGGAGATTTTAATAAGCTGCGTTCGAAAAGAAAATAGCTGATGTTATTACCTTTGCGAGACAGTCAGTCTAACATGCTCACTGAAATAACTCGAAAGCAAGGTCAATGACTCTCTTATTTGTTACAGGGATTTCTCTAAGTATTCATAACTAGTTGTAAAAGATCGATTGATTGATTTACAATAGGTGCATGATCATTGAGAAGAGACCTCATATCCTTTGTGATTCTATTGCGGATCTTTAATTGAAAATGATAACTGATTTATAACCGTTTTGGTAATTAACAACTCTTGATAAAGCACGTACTACTTACAGCTTGTGATATTGTACATATTTGTTAATTGTTATGCAGTGTTGAAACCATGTTTTGAAAGTGAGTTCACTTAGAGCAGAGTTCACAGCACCGGTACTTCTAGTCATTAATTTCTAATGACTCAAATTTGAGGGTGGAAAATGTTCTTTAACTCAATTAACTGTGTGACATATTGCATGCATCAAAATACTAAATAGGCTCGTTGTAATGCATGTATTTTTTTCTTTTCTCATTTCTCTGCCCACCTGACTTTATTTATTATTACTTGATTACAGAAATCCGTGAGTCACATATTCCGCGATTTCACTTATACGGTTTGAAGTTGTTTATAATTTTCCGCTAGATTTGACAATCTATGAAGAAAGCGAACAGATTTATGCTTAAGAAGGCGAGTCACGAAAGGCCAATTTTGACGCATTTCTGGAAGCATGGAGATATTTATACGCCTCGCCTCGACACCGTATTTCTGTGAAGAGATTAAATTAGCCTGTCGTTACCCTGGACTAGTTTAGTCACCTGTTTGAATTTTAGTGATATATGTCATTTCATTCTCGTAAATTCACAATTGTGCCATGTATTTGTTATTCAGCGAACTACTCGCGAAAAATTGACCCGGATGCCTCGATGGTATTTAGCATCACGGGGCATATGCGCTGTGCATGGGCTTGTATTGATCATTGACAGTGCCACTATAATGCATTTGAATGTTTACTCTAATAACCACATGCTGAAATTTTGCATAGGTGTCATGATCAGATGATATGCAAAGAATGCGGTCGGTTATGGACAATATTTGAGAAGCATGTTCATCCAAAACCAACGCAAAATTGGCACCTTCACCATGAAAGAAATACTTTTTCTTCGGTTTGCAATGAAAGAGTCCGAAGTTCTCGAATGTTGAATTTACAGTGGATTATATCACAAGGATAACTTTACAAATTTCCACACAATGGAGAATATACGGATTATTAGAGATTCATGCTATGGTCGATCGAGTCGAATTCCTTATGCGTTTAGGTCTCAAATTACAAAGAATCGAACAACAGCAGTTTCAAAAAAGAAGTGCTATGGAAAGAAGAAAAATATAATATTGTCAATATTTCGACATCCTTTCTTTTGTATATTTTAACAAAGCATTTTGCTGTAAGTGCAAATAACTTTTTTTGTTGTTAGTGCATACTTTATGAGCTGAACTCTTTTGAATATGCCATTCTGCATTGAATCTGATTTTATTCGTGGTGTGCATCGCTGTCAAGTTTTAAACTCACAGAACCATGAAAGAACAATCAAAATAGAATGCACCCTCGTGGGAAACAGACTTTGACTACAGAATAATGACGCATTCGACTCGCGACCGTCTCATCGCGGAATCTTAAGACGGTTCTTCAAAAAGCCCGATCTGATTATCTGAATGGAGCAAAGATTCGGCGTCCATTTATGTCGCTAAATCGCCAGAATGACCATTACGCTGGTCATCCTATCTGCACTTCATGGTCAACGCTATGAGGTCCAGGTGTTCTTATTATATGACCAAAAGAATGACTATAACCAGAAAAACGAACAAACAAACGTAACTAAGATGAATTACTCTGGTGTCATTGTTACCTCTCACAGAGGTGACATATGTGCTATAAAAAAAAAAGCCAATAGTACAAGATACAAAAACTTCTGTTGCCAGCCCTGGTTGGTTTGTATGACTGCAATTCGAGTTGTCACTCCCAGCAATCTATGTTATCTTCGAGTAGAAACATCGCCACTGGCGTAACTCCTGTCTGCATAGCATTATCAGATGCAACATCTCAATCAACGGCAATTAACTGCACGTCGTTAGTTTTTACATAATAACTCAAGGATATGATATGGTTCCGCCCAGGGGCCAATAAATCATACAAGACCCACGCACTTGTACAAGATTCGCGGCCTTCAACGGAAATGTCCCCCGACGATTTTGTGCTGCGTACCTCGAGGTGTCGGAATTTATTAGTGGAATGAACAATGGGAGAGAATCATATGCACGAATAATTTAATCTAAAAGTTCATTAACAATGACCGACTGACGGGTTGTGTCTGTTTTATGCGCTCACTTGACATGCTTCGTAGATTTTACCTTTGTGTTCGAATCATCTGAATTGCATATGTTTCTCTCGTTGATGTGAAGGTTTTTTTTTGTCATATTTCATTTATATTTTCCCATGCGCGCTTGGGTCCGATTACATCTATAAACTTTTGTCGTTTTATGAATGCGTAGTAGTAAAGAAGTCGGTACTAATAGTAGTATAAGTTAAAGCCAATATATCTTTGATTGCAATTTCACGACAAAGGTACCATGCCGGTATGTGATTCAATCTGTCTTCATCAGCCAGGTCTTAATTGCATTTCTCCGATCTTTGCAGATCTCAGTTGGGGTGGGCAGCATCTACAGGATGGCCAGCAGCATTCCCGTCGTGAAGCAGATTCACCGTCAGTTCCTTAGCTGCGCCATCTGCTTAGAGAGATACTCGCGTCCCAAAGTTTTGCCATGTCTGCACACTTTCTGCGAGCAGTGCTTGCAGGAGTACATACCGCCACAGAGCTTGTCGGTGGCTTGTCCTATCTGTCGACAGCAGAGCATTTTACCTGAGGCTGGAGTCTCAGCTCTTCAGAACAACTGCTTCATCATTAAACTGATGGAGGTGCTGGAAAACCCGAACTTATGTTGTGAGTGTGAAACTGCTCGCGCCCTGGCCAAGTGCACAACGTGTGATGACTATCTGTGTGAGAGCTGTGTGGACACTCATCAACAAAAAGGTTCTGATCACGTCATAGTAAACTTGAGCGAACTTGCGATGGCTGAGTGTGACACCGCGACCATGGCCTCTCTGGTGTGCCCTAACCACCAGGGGCAGTCGTTTGAGTTTTATTGCTCCGAGTGTGAAACTGCCGTGTGTAGAGACTGCACATCGGGTGAGCATACCTCCCATCGGACTCTTCTCTTGACTGAAGCTATTGAGGAGCATAGGGAAATGCTTGGTGAGCTGCTCAAAAAGGCCCATCTGCAGATTCCGGCAGTACGCGAAGCCCTCGAAGAAGTCAACATGGTGTCTGAAACCCTGGGAAAGAATTACAAAGATGCCGAAGGCATGATCCAGGAGTCGTTTGACGCCTTGTCTAGGCTGCTGCTGCAGCGCAAGGATGTTCTGTTATCTGATCTCCAGAGTAAATACAGCGACAAGCAGAGAACGCTGCAGGAACAGTGCGAATCGTTGGAGGCTACACTCAATGGCATCAACAGTTGCTGTGAATTCACTCAAAACGCGCTCAAACACGGAAACGAAACCGAAGTGTTACTTGTCCGCAAAGAGATGACAGAGAAACTCTCTCATCTGTCCGCTCCAGATGTTCAGAAGCAAGCAGAGGAGAATGAGTTCCTGGCTTTCAACGATGGAGATTTCACCAGTGCCCAAAAATTCCTACGCAACCTTGGGAGTGTTCAGAGCAATAGTGCGATTGCGTTTGAAACTGTCGCCACTGGGGAAGGCCTGAAGAGGTGCTGGTTGAACCGGACCGCCACTGTTAACATCACCACCAAAGACCGCAAAGGCGAACTCATCAAAGTCGGCCACTCTTCTTTCTCTGCCGAATTCTCTTCGTCGTCTGGTAACGTGGTCTGCATCCCCGATATTGTGGACAATCAGAACGGGACGTATGATCTCAGTTACACATTGAGCGAGTCCGGAACTTTCTACTTGGACATTCGACTTTACGGTCAGCCTATTCGAGGATCGCCCTTCAAAGTAAAAGCTTACAAGGAGACTGAGAGCCTTGACCGACCAAACACCTGTTTCAGCAAAATCCCCCAGACCACAAGTATAAAGCAGCGTGGCACGAAACGACCGTCAAGCTCCCGATCACACGGGTCGAATCGGAGGAGCAACCCGGTTGAGGATGACCTCGTTCTCAGCGTGGGAATGAAAGGTCGGGCCAAGGGCGAATTCACTAACCCTCAAGGGGTATGTTGTTACAAGGACAGAGTATTAGTGGCTGACAGCAACAACCAATGCGTGCAAGTCTTCACTTGTGGGGGAGACTTCAAGCTACGGTTTGGTACGCGCGGCCGCCAGGTTGGGCAACTCCAGCGTCCAACTGGAGTGGCTGTTACGCTCAATGGTAACTACTTGGTCGCTGACTATGACAACAAGTGGGTAAGCGTCTTTAACCCTGATGGCAAGTACCTCAACAAGATTGGAACTGGCAAACTGCTCGGACCCAAAGGAATCTGCGTCGACCACAACGGCCACATCATCGTAGTTGACAACAAAGCCAGCTCAGTTTTCGTCTTCCAATCGAACGGGAAACTTCTGCACAAGTTCGGGGCTCGTGGCAACGAACCTCACCAATTCGCCGGACCTCACTTCTGCGCCATCAACAGCAGAAATGACATCATTGTCTCAGATTTCCATAACCATTGCGTGAAAGTTTACGACTGTGAAGGAACATTCATCACCAGTTTTGGCGCGAACGGCGAGGGTAACGGACAGTTCAACGCTCCGACCGGAGTGGCCGTCGACAAAAATGACAACATTCTCGTGGCGGACTGGGGAAATTCACGTATTCAGGTACGCAATTTCCTAGTTTCCAGCAGAATAAAAAGGCCAACCACCCCACAATTTTCTAGGAGTCTATACTTTACAGTCGTATATATTTTCCATAAACACATGCTGGATTTTTCCACGGCAATTGTAGAGATAAGCGCCCAAGGATAAAAAAAAATGCTATTGACACGACCGTGTCGCATCTCCGATCTGTGATCTGAAATTCCGAGAATAAGCAATTGATTGATTGTTTATTGATTATTTTTTTTTGTGGGCTTAATATTATGATAACCAGTCAAGAGACGTTTGCTTAGCGCTACTTCTTCAGTTCAATCCGTGCGTCCTATTTTTCTTTATAGGAGAAGCCAGTCAACGCGATCATGATTCTGTAATCTATATGGTAATTATGATAATATATACTTGACGAGTATTTGTGTGTATAGGGAAGTAATAAGCTGTTATCTTCGCAGGGTGCTATATGATTTACGATTCTGGTTTTTATATTTCGTCAAATAATAATTATAATTATGTATCCACCATCTACCATCCAATTGCAGGGTGAAAAATGTGAATTACACGTAATTCTAAGAGGCCCTTCCCTTTAAAAAGTGGCGCATTGTATTGTGTAAGTTCGATTCATTGCACAACGCAAACATGCCATTTCTTTCAGTGATGTCATGTTTTTCTCCTTCAACTGATATCGAGTTTCTGAATCTCAGAATGCGACGCGCATTTAGTACTTTTTTTTTTTTGTATTCACTATCTACACACGCAGTCGAGAGCAATGTTTTGTCGGGTTGCTGGCTCTGATAACTTCAGCTGCGAATTTGATAAACATCCCCGTTTTCGGATATTTCTAATCGTACTATAACCTCGTTAGCAACGCCTAGCAACGTGCGCCAACGGGGAGCATGCATTTTCTGATCAGTGAATTGCAAAATCATCATTTCGCACTTGAGAACGCTGATGGTTCTTGCCATGGGGCTGACACCTATAATTCTTCGTGTGCTGTTTAATGTTGCGCCGATTGGAGGGTGTTATGAACGTGTGAATTGCCCTTGTGTGCAAATGTCTTAGATGCGGATTGCCAACTCCCAGAGAGCAAACATAATTGATATTTGGGAATGCTTCTCTTAACCATTTTTTTTTTCACACGTTATCGAAAATTTCATTTTGCTCTTATCGTACTCTTCATCAAGGTCATTTGGAGGTTAAGTGAAGGTTATTTTTTCTTCGATGAAAAACAATGACTGATAAATAAAATTACCTAGGATATGAGTTAATTATACCCTTGTGTATATATGCATGTGATAATTATTATGTATAATACGTCCAAAAATAATTTCTGTGTGTTTCAATCAATCATAGAGAAATTGTCAGTTTCGGAATAAAGCATGTATTCATTCATTCATGACAAGTGAAAGAGGAAGATGCTATTTAAAAATAAATTTGAAAACAATGATGAAAAAAACTCTTACTTCTCTTGAGTGTCGTAAATCACAACTGACAATGAGTAGCGTGTAATTACGAGAGCCATCATTCTATTCTAAGAAAACGCACTTTTTCCCTTCTTATTTCTGTCCTAAACAGATGAGTTCTTTCTGCACGCGTGGGTATTTTCACTATTATCCTTCAAGCTTCCCCGTGTCACAATGTATGCTCCCTTTTGTCTGTGTAAAGTCTGGCGACCTTGGACGATTCGTCTCAATTGAAGTCATTACCATTCGTTATTGTTTTCGTAGTAAGAATATATTATAGCTCTCCTCGCATAACTTGCAAAGGCCTATTAATTATCTATTCATACATTTTAATATTCAAGGACATATAATTCTCTGTCTTTGATATTTTCTACTGTTATTTGATCTGCATGCAACCGATAGGAACGCAAACTGCATGATAATCAACTTAATTTTTTCTTTACGTCGGAGACTGGAGAAAAAAAAAAACCCCACTGAAAAGTGTTTATTGATCATTGACACTACACGTACACGTAGTTGCAAGTCATTTCAATTTAAATAAAACCAATCTTACGGTCCAGCATACGTTGTTGGTGATGAATGACCAAAATGGCCAGACGTTATCTAAGGAATTGTTACGCATTCAAAATTATTTCAAGTTGACCACAAGCGTGAAATTTGCTGTGTCAAAGGTGGCGTATGATTTGCACCGTAAAAAGGTCTCTTGACATTAAGTATCTCACCTGTGGGTGAACACGTTTTGTTTCTCCTTCAAGCCATTTTTTATGTGGACAGTTGAATGGTCGCTGGTGAATCAAATCCATAAAATACGCGGAAAGATGTGGATTTTGATTGATATACTTATATATTATTTTCTCTCACAGGTGTTTGACAGTTCCGGGTCATTTCTCTCGTACATACACACGGCGGGCGGCCCGTTGTACGGTCCCCAGGGCCTGGACATCTCTCCCGAGGGCCAGGTGATCGTCGCTGACTCCGGCAATCACTGCTTGAAGATGTACAAGTACCTCCAGTGACAGGAGGCGGGTACCCCCCTGCGCGGGTCGCGGCGCTCCAGTCGCAGTAAACAACGCTCGCAGTCGGCCTCCCCGGGGAGGTACCTCACTCCGACATCCTCGTCCAAGTCCAGCGGCGTGTCTTGCACGCGACACACGCTGTCGCCGTCGCTTCGACTCTGGACAAATACGTTATGATTTGGTGCGTTATGATTTTCTTTGAAAAAGTGCGTTATAATTGCGCTGAGCTTATGATCTGCGCTCCGAGTGCTGTGTTGTGTATAGTATACGTGTGCCGTAGTGTTCCACTGGTCTCCTCTCTCGATCTGTTGTTGAATTCTCTCTTTTGAAGTGTTTAAAGCGCTGTCTCGTTCTTATTATGCAAGAAAAACAAAGTCACAATGTCGCCTAAATTATGCAATTCTGTTTTCTGTGATCGTATGTTTTAGTTATTGCATTGTAAATATATTCCTTCTATTATGTCTCTCTCTCTCTCTCTCCTGAACATCTTTTTTTCTCTCTCTTCAGCTATTGAATCTGTCGTCTAGTCTTTCTACAATTATAAATACTTCCACAATTTCGAGATATAGAAAGTCTGTTTTGTAAAATTCTGTGAAATTCCTAAAAAAACAATTCCACATCAGGCCGGTTTTTGTGGCCTCAAGTATTGATTTGTTGATTAATTTGCATAATTTGAATTTATTTTAATCCCAAAAAGTGCTTAAAAAACATTGTTCACATTACCGTTGTGCGTCTATATAATGTTGAATATCGAGCGATCTGTTTGAAATCATGTGCAATTTTTTAATCTCGATAATTTATGCAAATTTATTCATTCCATTATATTAAGCTTTTTGTAAACATGGTTCATTTTCGTTCTTGAGGTTTGCTCATAACTCCTGCCATTTGTTATTTAGTAAGTTGGGAGTTGAAATAATTCTCGACACCTTTCGCCATTCATTTATTTCTTGTGGCAAATAAAATATGAAAATTCTTCATGAAGTCCGTGTTGATGTAAGTCTGTTGAAGAGCTCCCAATTCGGCACTCATGTACAGTGCATGTATGAAGGTGATAATTTGAACCCTGCTTGTGGATTACTTAGTTGAAATTAATTCACATCAAGATTAAAGTATTATCCACAGAAGAAATAATTATAGACTGCAGAGGTGGAACAGAAACATGTGCCAGGGGTTTCAACTCATTTTTTTTATAGGTCATAATTTTTTAAAGAATCCTTTACATAAGAACTTGGAGAAAATAATATTTGCTTTCATTGACAGTATATTCATTTTTTTATTCTTTCATTCGGAATCTAAAATGGCTGTGAAGCATGAAATAGAAGGATACCCCCTGTAATAGGAATTTAAAAAGTATAAAAATACAACAATTAATGTGTAGGGGAATATTGGAAAAAGTATCTGTAGATCAAATTAATCTTCAATGTAGTACGTTTCAAACAATAAACATCATATTTTCCTGAAATATTAGAAAAAAAGAAGGAAAATTGCATGTATGCCTTTAGATTAAACAAAATAAACCATAAACAATTCTAGAGTAGCATACATTTGAAGGAATGTAATTTCTCATAAATCAGGAGTAGGAACAGTTAGGATTCCAGTAGGGCGCAAGACATCCACTCCCTTGTACAACACACACGCCCGATTGTAACCTAGTCTCAACAGAGACTCCGCGAACTGTGATGGAAAACAGAGTGAATCACTCAGATGTAAAAAAGTAGATTGCTTGCAACTGGAAATTGGAATCAGCAAACGAACCTTGATTGCACTTCTGTCTCTGCTGCCAACAACAACCTTCACTTGGGTTTTGTGGACGTTGAGCTTAGTGACGGCAGGCGATGGCAAGAAGTCTCCATCTGAGTTGAAAGCTGTGTCAAAAGGTATGTTGATGCTGCCTGGGACACAACCACGGAGATAACTGCAGGCAGGAGTTAAGGATGTCACAACTTTTACAAAAGTGATTTGTCATTTTTTAAATCTTGAAAACTATGAATGAAAGGATACTCTTCAGTGGGCCTGATATCTAATATGATAATGAGGGGTTTTCCAGAGGCAGATTTCTTGGTGGGACTCTTTGTGAGTGATGAACCCATAAGTTCTCCAAGTTGAATTAAGTCTTCAGCCGAGATGAACGGACACTTCTGAGCGCGCAAATCCTCAAGAGGCACAGGGTGCATTGACTGTAATTAGATTAATCAATAATTATTAAATAAATCAACAAGCAAACACTGACCAAATCAGTCAGGGGCTGGTGGTTGTAGTCTTTGGAGTAGTACGAGACGTCAGGTTTGCTCGAGGAATCCTTCTGTTCGCGCTTAGAGGGTTTCGCGTGCTGTCGGTAGGTGGCGCTCTTTGGGGTCAAACAGAAGATGCGAATTGAATCTTGAACACAGCGCTCAATGTCAATTTCTGGAAAGAGTAATCAATGAAAATAACGCTGATTTCTATGAGAACTGGGTACCTGGCATGTCAGAGAAGAGCAGGATGCACTCATTGAACCCAAATGACAGTAACTGGTCTCGCAATTGATACAAAATGGCTACCCCTATGCACAGAGGAAATGACGAGTTGCCTAGCAACAATGTGTCCCACAAATGGAAGAGTTTGTGCAATGGAAAAGCATCTGGGAATGAAAAAATGTAAATAAAACATATATAATCATTTTGATTTGTTTTCTTTAAAAGAAATTCAAAAAGAGAAAGAAAAAAAGCTCACGTGCGAACATGGTAAGGAACCAGGGAATGGCGTATAACTGAAAAAATTCATCAAAGGAGAAGGAATTTCTCACAATAAAATATACTCACGTCTGGAATAAAGCCAATGGTGTTGAGGTGGTTGCTCAACGGAGCATCGTGAAATGCGATTAAATGACTAAACACGGCTAAATATTCTGAAAAAAACACTTTTAATATCCATCACTGCTTATCATAAATATCACATTCACCTTGAATGACTTTGGAATTATCCTTGAGAAATAACTTGTGCAAATATTTCGGAATGAACGCTTTGAAACAGGCATACGCCAGAGCTGAAATGTCAACTCAGAGAATAAAGATGTTTATTACTGTTGCTATGGTTACCTTCATTATTGAAGTTCAGATAGAGGAAGGGAGCGCAGAGGGAGTCCAACCCCTGCCAGTACACGTATTCAGGGTGACTGACAACCCACGCCTTCAGTACGCGTTTGAACTTCTCGTGACCCTCAGGCGACGACAGTAACTCACAATATTGATGGCATCTCGGAATGTCAACCTCAATCTGATAACAATATTGATTGCATGAACTTTTGATGTCACTATAGTATACGAACCTGTCGATCTGTTGCAGTAGGGGTTTCTTTATCAATTGCATCGTAAGTACCCTGGATGTCACCCTGGAGAAAACCGATTGAATGGAATTGGAACATTGTTCATGATATGTACCTCTACTTCAAGTAGCGCAGCCCAAATTTCCGCTCTTACAAAGGGTGGAATGTCCGTACGAGCTTCCTTCCAAATGTGATGCCGTTTGTAGGGATATGCTTTCAACAAGCGTTCGTATAAAATGGCACGGTGAAACTTGGAAAATTAGAGCATTATAATTAATTGAATAAGAAAAAAAACCCATAATTACTTGATATTCAACATCTCTCTCTTTGATAACCAAGGGAAGTTTACTCGTGTCGGTCAAATCCCCTGAGCTTGGTGAAATTGGCAGATGGAGAGCTGTGTTTTTTCTGAAAATAAATTTCTTTATAATTTCCAGCAGGATTAAAGTGACACCAAGCCTCACTCTTCTTCTAGCAGCGGATAAAACGCAGCCGGTTCTACATGCTTTAACCTCTGTTTAAAATAAACAAGATTATTTTTCCCAAAGGGAAAATTTGGGTGAAAAACCTGGCGTAGCTGATCCTGAGAGAGAATGACGACCGTGCAGTCCAGGAGAGTTGAGCGATCTCTTCCCTCGCCAAAGAATTCACCATCATCCAACGTGAAACTTCATAAATTGAAGAGAGAAAAAACGTGCAATTCTTCTTTTCTCTCGGGTATAAAATCTTACTTTGCAATTTTAGTGATAGGTGGTCGTGTTCTGACTAACCCAGCTTTCGTTAACGCACCAACGAGATCACCACCCGCTAAACGCCACAGATAATAGACTTCATGTATGCTCCGTTCACTCAATAAATCCTCCTCCTTGGCTGATAAATGAGATAAGATTTAGGACTGTTTTTTTCAATTTCAAACACATACCATGATCTTCCTCAGTGCCTTCAACATATTCAGGAATTTCAAGATCTTGGCAGCGAAGATTTGTAGAAAACATTGAAAAACCATTTGAGTATGGGATCTGATAAAGATACGAAATTCAGTCAAGCGATTAATCAGAAAAGGAGTTTTGACCTCTTTTGATTTTAGCGCGTTGAATACGGAAGATGATAAGAGATCAATAGGCATGGGTCTGCAAAAAAAGAAATCTTTATAATTTCTGCTTTAATTCTTGACAAAAGTCAACAAACCTTTGTTTAGGAGACAGTGTTAAACAAGTTGAGATCAAGCTCTGTATTTCGTTTGGCAACAACTAGAAAACGATAATAATAAATGAGATACTGGGAACAGCATTCATATATAGAATGCAAATAACATTAAATCAATTTCAAGTAAAGAGAATTAAAATACCGCAAATTTCTCCTCCCCGTGATGGTCAGACAGAATGAGAACAATTGGGTCAACTTCTGAAATGAATAAATTATAACCGATTTGTTTTTATTCATTCATAAATAATCTTACTTGATTTTGCAAAGGCTAAAATCTTATGAATGATTTGCTGCAAGGTTAGGTTTGGCCAAAGTGGAGATCCCTAGTGAGAGAATGTAAATTAAATATGTCATCGGAAAATAGCGAGGCCTGCTCACCAAGAAGGCTTCCAACAGCATTATGCCAAGGGACCATACGTCAGTTTTGCAGCTGGATGGAGCGTGGCTCAACTGCCGAGTCTCTTTCCACCCTGTGGCGTACTCGCGATCGATAGAGGTCACTCGCACGCGACCCTGAGCCAACACCTCAGGAGACATATACTTCAACAATCTGAAAAAGAAAGGTTGTCATCATTTACATATTATGCATATTTGAGCTTCATAATAAACACCCAATAGGAAATGAAACGTCAGCCCCACTGTCTGTCATGTAGTACATCCCATAATTGGCTAATTTCACAAAACCCTGAAGAGTGAAAAATAAAATAAAATTGGAATTTAAAATATTTCACATTCTATAGTAAATCCTATTTACCTTTGTATCAAAAAGAATGTTTTGAGGCGAAAGATTTCGGTGAATGAATCCTCGAGAATTGAGATATGCCAATCCAGAAAGGATTTCAAACGCGAGTGTCGTCAAGCAACTTGTGCTGAAATTGAACATAATGGTCAAAACACTTAATGATTAATCACACTGACGTACTCCGAATACTTGGATGTCCGCAAAGCAGCTGCCAAATTGGTCTTGTAGAATTCTGTGACGACAATTAATCGCTCTGCAAAACAGAAAGTGAACAAAACACATCTCTGAGTGTATTGTCAGTAAGACAAATAATCACCATGTTTCTCTCTCACAAGGTCAACATATTTGCAGAGGCGTGGGTGTGAAAGGGTTTTGAGCACAGGAAATCGTCCAAGGATTCGAATTGAATTAGGAGTGAGGGGAAGTCCATTGGCGCCACATTTCTCCGATTGATGACTGGCAGCACAGAAGGTGCTCACTCCTAATTCTGCATCCCCAATCGACGCCATTCTTGATAAGTTTCAATTTGAGCGGGATATATATGTGGGTTTATCTTAGACGATTTCTGATCATCTTCCAAGTTCAAGTTGCACTTATCAACTGCTCAGTCACAATCACTACCTGCTCACCACTGCACCCTGCTCAGTACTCACAGTTGATCAGCTGAGTCAGCAAGGGCCTGAACTCTGAAGCCTCGAAGCCGAAGCGGCGAAGGGCCAGGGGGTGGATTATGGAATGGATAGATTTAGTAGGTTCCAAAGAGAAGTTTAAAGCCACGTAAGCTGGTAAGTAGAATATACAGATATATGTCAGTGATCATATATAATTCAGATGACAATCAGTAACATTTTTCGATGATTTGGATATTCTATAGACAGTATACACATCACTATATTATTTTTCCATGACTCTGGCGGTTTGTTTATAGATTTTTGACAGCCATAGCGGAAGTCTCCACTGCAGGAAGTGTTATTTCTATGTGCCTTGGCTCACATCAGCAAAGTGAACGCAGACACAGACCGAACGGAAGTGACCATTTTCTGGTGAATGGCGTCACAGTCGAATCCCGGGACAAAGAGACTTCTGATATAAAAGCCAAGCTCAACATATAATAAGAATGTCATAAAAAAATATACATTAGGTAGAAGAAATATTATTTAAATATTCGAACGCGTGTTTTCACACTAGAAATTGTTTGACAGCAAAGCGAGCATCTCGTACTCGGGTTGTAGGTGCTATAAATAGCAGCCAATGAGCCGTCACCAGTCAGTGCCTGGGACCAGGGCAGGAAGCATCGAGCATGCAGCTGTCAAGAACATTTCCGCCGGTGTCATCAGCTTGCAGGTGAGGTGTCATGCACCACTAATAATTAAGCTCTGCCTAATATTATGGCGTGTCAAAGTGGTAAAAAAATGAAAAATGATTCATTATAGATATAGGAATACCACTCATCACTGTTTTTTTTTTAGTAATATTCCTTCAACCCTGTTCAAAGTGTTAGACCTCTTTTTAAGTCGGGCGATAATAAGTGTAAGTTGGCCAGGAGCAAGTCCTGTAAGTTATTACAAGAGTTACTGTCATAGGCCTTATTCACAGTACCACGTGATCAAAACTCACAGGCGAGCGTGACGCCATTGTAACGCTGACGGCTGGTTATCGCCTGCGGCGCAACAGGAAGAGCCTCGTTTTTGTTGCGTAATGGCCAATCTGTGAATTAAGCTTATAACTTTAGTATAACTGATTAACTCTTACTTTTGCATACCGCGGAAGAAATGCTTTAGGCATATGAACAACATGTTGCTCAAGTGATGGCCAAATGTTTTGCGAACCTAGTAGACAATACAGGAGGTTGGCCCAGGTAATCGTGTTCCTGCTCACAAAGGACTGACTACAAACTTGTCTGCCAAATCCTGATCCATGGATCCAATCCTCACTTTGTTCAAGAACAAAAAAAATTGATTCTTCAAACTGAGTTTTGACTGTGCAGTGCCAGGAGTAACCTTTTTGGTTTTTCCGGTTGAGAGTCGCTGATGTTGTGAATAAGTCACCATGTTGGCAGTATAATCGCGGATGCTGTTGAAGAAGCTGTTGAACAGCGAAGCGCAGTGGAATCCGGTGTAGAATCGCACCAGAGCATCATCCTGCATGATCTTCTCCCAGCTGAACTGGCGTCCCTTCAACTCTTCGACCTGTAATTCCAGCTCTTTAATCCTTTCTTGGGCGGCTTCCAGCTTGTTTTCAGTAGGCAGGGGAGCGCAGGAATAGTCGTGGTGGGGCAGCACATCAGCGACGCCATATGTGGCATCCCTATAAATAGAAGTTGTTTTCATTAGTCAAGAATGTTAGATGCAACCATTGAATTACTTACATAGCTTCCTCAAGGGACTCTAATGGAGTGTCTTCTGAAGCAAGGCTGGTATCCACAACATTTTCTAATGATGACATCGCAGACCGGTCTGTACGCTGCCTTGTCTTCTTTTCCTTGGACCAGGCAAATTTGGAAGGAACAACCCCAGCTTTCAATACTCTCATGCCTGTCAGAGTGAACTTAAAGTCAGTCTCTTGAAAATGTTCAGAGCACACCACCATTTTCTTAGTGACCTGTCAAGTGATAGAGGAGAAATAGTAGTTAAAATAATTATGAGTGATTATTAAAATACAGTCAACACATTTACGATACATTGAAAGACTTTGTAGGCCAATATTCTATAACGTTATCGATAGAATAACCATGCACTGCCACCGGTAGCAGACTTATCAGTAATACTAGTAGTACATAATGATTGTCTGCCATACGCATGATAATACAATATGTCCTGTATACAACTAATGCAAGAAGCCTTGGAATGAATAAATACGTATACATTAATCTATATTACAGCATCAGTAATGAGCATTATGTGGTCTGAAAAAGCCTAACCCTCGATCAACACGTTTATGTTGTGAATGCGTATGCGTATTGTATGCCAGTACACTGCACACACTAACACAGCAGCTAAATTTACTTTGAATTTTGGTCCTTCATCCCGTCTTATAGCGATAAGCCAGGCTTTTCTCTGCTTTTTGGCCCCCTTTCTGCTTGGGAAACAATGAAAAGATAGCTTCTTCTCATTCACTTCCAAGAAATCCAGCTTTTTTCGCTCGCTTAAGTGACATTTCGGCACGCAGCAGCACGACATCTTGACGCAGTGGAAATTTTATCAGGGAGAGCCTCGTTCTGAGTTTTGATCACGTGGTACTGTGAATAATCCTATCTTGGATTGCACTGAAATTAAAGTTCAGTCTCCCACGATCCTTGTTTTGAATTCAGAAATGTTTTCTCATTACAAGAGCAATACCACCCTGAAATGTCTTGTGGGGATCACCCCTTGGGGTGCTGTAAGCTTTGTAAGCAACCTATATTGGGGATGTATTTCTGACAAGCAAATAACTGAGGTTTCGGGAATACTGGATCTCTTGTCTGAGGGAGATGGGGTGATGGCTGACAAAGGGTTCCCTCTTGCAGACATTTTAGCCACCAAAGGATGCTCCCTCGTCATTCCCCATTTTCTGGCTGCTAAGGGCCAGTTTTCTGCCAAAGAAAATTCACAAAATGCAGAAATCACTAATGTCAGAGTTCATGTGGAGCGGGCCATCAGGTTATATATGTGCCCTGAAATGGATATTTACACTTTTTTCTATTTTTCTATTTACCGGTGTTGATTGTGTAACAAAAAAAAAAATAAAAGAAGGAAATAGAGGGGAGATAGTATATACATTGGTGGAGAGCAATCAAGTATGTATAGTGTTACTACATGTGGTATTCATATATTACGAGGCGAATATCGCATGATGACTTGCATATGCGCATAATCTCTTCTAAACCACATGGTATTAGAGAATGCTCGGCCTTATGGGATGCAGATGAGCATCACTGTTAAGGTTTATTGCATAATTCCGGAATTAAGACCGGTTATTGTGGAGGATTTCATTGAAGGGGAGATGTGCGGATAGGAAAATCAGTTAAAGTTTGTTTTTAAGGCAAGTTTTAAATCTATTGATTGTAAGGTTGGTGTCTATTTCATTAAATATCTGATTCCAGATTAATGCACCTCTGAAACGGATTGATTTCATTGATATGTTTGTGTGCAGCAGTGGAGTTTGGAGTAGAGTTGTTTGACACCGACATATCGGAGCTTTACCGATATGTCGGAGGGGGTAATACAGCGTAATACACCGATACGGACATTAACGCAAGCCACGCTGTGACTATAATAGTCTGTCTATACAATCATAGATTACGCGATAAGGAAGCTCGGGCGACGCTAATAGGCGGTGTTTGAATAGCTGTGTCTTACGTCGATGGCACTCGATGCATTAAAACAGCTGCACTGATCAGCAAAAATACCACTTGTCATATTCAGCATAGTGAGGCTTCTAGGCTTCTTGCTGTTTATTTTCAGGTTCAAGCGCATTAAGATTCGCATTCAAAAACACTAGTGTCTCCAGATTATGCGATGAGAGGCGGGTTCACTTCCCTGTGAAGATATTTCCACACGTGCTGAACACACGTTCAGAGTCAACACATGTCGCTGCTGCAGACAAGTAGCGCCTGGCAGCCTTTGCGTTGTCTTCAATCCCCTCCTGATGTTGCCTCACCCCGGCTATATAAGGTGATCCTTCAGGGAGCCAGCGCCTTCGTCGTGTATGTCTTGAAGCTCCTTGACCAGCATTACGAAGGCAGAGATGTGCAAACTGGCGCATGCTGATGACTTGCTTATGTCTTTAGTGATGACCTTGAAGGGGCCCAGCAACCGTGCAGTCTTCTGCAGCAGCTCCCACTGGTGCGGCTTGGGCAGGGTGACCGCGCCGCCCCTCCCGGCAAACAGCGTCAGCGCAATCCGCAACTCGATCAGCCTTCTGATCATTATGAGAGTACTGTTCCAGCTCGTGCGGATGTCTTGGAGAAGTGCGCGGGGTGGTTCACTGGGGGCCATCTCGCGCTGGATGCCACGGAGTTCCGCAGTATCTTTGGACGAGTGGTTGAAATGGCCGACGAGGTTCCTGGCGACAGCCACAGAATCACGGACGAACCGCTGCGACTGCTCGCAGTCTTTGACGATCAGGTTAAGGGTGTGCGCCAAGCAGGTGATGTAGGCCAGGTCGCCCTCTTCTGATCCTCCAATGGCATTGGACGCATTATCGTGCACCATGACATGTACCTGTAAAAGAAAGAAGGCAATCATAGTCAAAGCCAAGTACAGCTCTCTATCTCCGCGTGCGCACTTAAACACGGTCAGTTCATCCCATACAAATATATACTATCATAAAATATGATCATATCTATATGATAGTCTTTTCAACCCTGTATAATAATATAATATGATCATATATGATGGTTTGAATAAGATGGTATATGATGGTATATGATCATATATGATGGTATAAATGATCAAATATGATGGTATAAATAAGATGGTAAGAAAAACAGTAGGAATGCAAAAATGGGGGACGAAAGTGTTAAAAGTATTGGATGTACAAAATCAAGGACTTCTGCATACTTATGATGTTGATAAGGTCCTGCTTATTGAGCCCTGGCCGGGCCTTCAGGCCAGCCTTGGCCTTGTCCTTCCCTGTGGTGCTCCTCCCCGCCAGGTACTCCTTACATTTGAAGACTCCGTGCAGAAGTTCATTAATAAACTTCTGCACATTGACGTGATTGCAACTGTAAGGGGATATCATATTGTAACACTTGAGACTATGATGCATGCAGTCACTAGCTTACCCTTTTGCTGTGTCCTCAAAAACTGAGAATGGCTTTGGCAAATCATTCTCAAGGTCGAAGCGGGGCCGCGACAGATGGAACATGGATAGGCCGATTCTGGAAGGAGACGCATAAGGATCACAAAGAAGTGTACCTCAGGCAGGAGTACCTTGCTGGCGTGGATTGCCCAGTAGGTACGTCAGATGGGCGGAATCCAGAAGGGGACGGTTCCCTAGGGTCAGAGAGGCCGTTTCTGGAAGGAGAAGCATAAGGATCACAAAGAAGTGTACCTCAAGCAGGAGTACCTTACAACCTTAAACTGTCTAAAAGCCTCTTCCTGTTCAGGACCCCAAAGAAACAATTCACTTTTCTTTGTCAACCGGATTAGTCGGTTCTGCCAATCGAGAATAATCAGGAATAGTTTGACGCTAATACCCAGTCATTTCTAGAAATTGTTGGACTCCCTTTACATCGCATGGAGCATCCATGTCTCGAATTGCTGCAACTTTATCCTCCTGTGGGGATATACCATGTTGACCAACAGAATAACCCAAAAGTTCAATTTGCTTTTAGCCGAAATGACATTTCTTTAATTTTAATGTTAACCCAGCTTGATCAATTGTGTTTAAAATTTCATTAAGATGCTGTTTATGTTCCTCTTCACTTTTTGAAAAAAACAACGATGTCATCGATGTAAACGAGACATACGTCTTTCCCAAATGCTTAGACATAACAACATTCATTAATCGTTGAGACTGACCTGGGGCATTGACCAATCCAAAAGATAACCTGGTAAACTCGTACAATCCAACATGACACGAAAATGCCGTTTTTGGAATATCCTCGGGATGCATCTCCACTTGCCAATATCCCGACCTAAGGTCTAAAGTTGAAAAAACAGTAGATTCCTGGAGCATGTAAAATAGTTCCTGTATGTTTGGAATAGGATATACATCTTTCTGTGTAACAGAATTCACTTTACGATAATCAACGCAAAATCTCGTGCAACCATCTGGCTTTGGAACCAAAGTTATGGGTGACGCCCACGGTGGCTGAGAAGGATGTATAACACCCAGCTATAACATTTTATCTATCTCCTCTTCAACCACGCGTCGTTTAGTTAATGGCAAACGATTAGTTAATGGCAAACGATAAGCTTTCTGTTTAATGGGAGGCCCACGTGCATTTATGCTATGGGAGGTGTTACTTCATGATCAATGTACGTTATATAAAATTTTGTTAAAAAATCAGAACCTAAAATCAAATCTGATTTGATCTGAGGAGCAACATATTCCTGATTGCCTATCTTATCAATCGGCAGAGTGACCATTCCGTCGCACTTCACTTGCCTGTTAACAGTACTAAGAATTAGAGACGATGCTGAAATACCACTACAGTGTGTTTTAATTGTATCCCAAATTCTTGTGTTTGTTGAAGAATATAATCGTTCAGGAGTATCAATTTGGAGAGCTGTTTGCGTCGACTGGCTTCGATCAAGGATTCAGCGTGAGCACCTGCCCAAATAAAAATGTGATTCACTTTAATTTAGTTAGATTTCGCCGCCAAAGGTCCGTTGATTATTCGCTTTACTTCCTTCCACCAGAGCTTGAATTGGGCAGCAGCAGTGCTCGACTGCCAATCCATCTTGGTTTGGGGCACGTATGCGTAGTCCATCGTCGTCATTCGTCTCAGAGGCTCTTCTTCGGGCAAGTGGATTATAGCGTGAACACTCTTGGGGTCGCCATGTTGAAGTATAGAGTAAAGGAGGAGAGAGAGCTCGAATCCAAATGTCAAAGATTTAATTGCAAACCATCTCTTTTAAACAGAACAATGAGTTGATATGAAATCAAAGTGAGATGAGTGACATGACATGACATGAATACCTTGATATTAATAGCACAGTGTTAACTAATGATTTTGCAGCTCTCGTGTCAATCAACGCCCATACATTGTAACCCATTACTTGCACTTGGATCTTGGGCCTCTTGTCTTCTAGTCATGGAGTGTTTGCTGCAACCTGCTGAATTGCCTGCATGATATCGGTCTCTTTTTTGCTGTGCCTGTGTGAGCTGAGGGGTGGATCCCTCTGTCTTTTTCTGCAATCCCGCTTGAGATGACCTTCCTTGCCGCAGTAGTAACATGTCCTCGTTTCACGGTATGTAGACTGTGGAGATGTCCTTGATGCGTTTTGTCAGTTGATCTATCTTTCTTTCCAGCTTGCCATACTGTGACTTCAAGTCTTTTACTTGAGTTTCTTCTTGTGTTGGCTTGAAAACGTTTTCCACCTTGTGTTGGTTGAATGCTGCGATCTCCATCGGTTCTTCGCCATTCGCAAAGCCTAAACGTTCCAAATATATATATATATATATATATATATATTTATTCCAATCGCAATTAAGCATTGACATTATAGAAAGAACAGAAAAGGTAAATAAAGAAATAACAATAATAATAATATCAACAAAGTCAACATAAATGATAACAGTGGTTTATGACGATTCAGGCTTTGTGCATAATAAAAAGGATAAAGCTGTGCATTCTGTACAATTTAGTGCTGAACTCAAATATCCCAGTCTCATATTTCTAACCTCTAAAATGCAATATGCAGCACAGACAATGTCCTCGGAATATTTAATTTTTGTTGTTATATATTTTCCTGTGTTTAATTTAAAATAAGCGACACCTGTTGGAGTGGTGCGGAGAGTTTCTGCCACACATCATTAGTTATTCCCTAGAGCAGACTTGTATCTTTTCTGTCAGCGACGTCCGCGTCATGGCTTGCTTTAAGTGCTCTGGCCTATTGGGAGAAATCATTTTATGTACCAAATGTTTATCTGCTAACCCCTTAGCGTACGTTTTAAGAAGGTTCTACTACCTGATTTGCATTCCATGGAATTGCAACACCATTGTCCGCGTGCTGTATAGGATATGCTTCATAGACAAGATCACGAAATCGACGAGTGAATGAAACAACAGATTTGCTTGGCTGTTTAGTAATTGTGTATAGCTCTTTACGTAAAATGCCTTCAGCATCTTGGCTAATAAATGCCTGGATTAAGTGCTGCTTAAATGCTCCCCATTCGGCACCTGGCCCGTAGTCGTCAATCCACCTCAAACTTGCCTTCAAACCATACACATCAAATCTTAAACCATACACATTGAATCTTAGCGCGAGTGGCACAAGTTCTAGTTCCCTAAGGAATTTTTTTACGAGATGTGGCACGGAGCCGTCGCAGAAATCAACGCACGATGATTGATCATGCACTAATGCCCTTTGGTTTTGAGCTCCCAGATGCAACGCAATTTGCTTCTCAACAAGTACAGCTACAGGTTCAGTCATCATAAATTAATCAATCCGTACAAGAACAAAATGAAAATAAAAAGGGTACGAGTGGCTAAGCATTAATTGAAGGAAAAACCTCAATCAACAGCAGGGAAACAGCTATGCAGTAGAACTTAAAAAATTCCACCAATTATCAGACCAACAACAACATGCAACGTTATGTGAACAGCAAAATCTCAAGTACCACACACTCTTCTTTCTTAAAATATCACAAGTGTTTTGTAGACTCATGAGGTAGCTCAGCTTGCTTATACACCAATGTAAAAATCACAATGCAAAAGAGAATGTTTGAAACGCCAATATATTTTCCCAACTTCTATTTCTTTTTCGTTTTTAACTATATCTGAGTTCAATTTAAGTCCCGTCGCCACTGTGAATTATTGGGGGTTCTGTACTGACAGGTCCACCAACAACGTCCGAATATAATTAAATTTGCACTGCTAAAAAACCTTTGAATCAATTATCAAAAGACTGGAGAGAAAAGACGAATTTATACATTTTAGATTTTATTATTAATTTAAAACCCAATTAATTAATTAAAACAAATCCCGAATGCGCGCAGGCATTCAAATTGAAATTAACTAACCTATCAAACTATTACTTTAACTAGAACTTGTGTACAACTAGAACTTGTGTACAATCATAAGCATCTATCTGTGACAGGCCCTTATGGCGTTGGTGAGGAGCTACACAAGCTTGCTCCACAACAGACTTAAAAAAACTGTCCAAACATACAGCAATATCATGAAGAGGGAGGAATGTGTTCAAATGTGATCCTTCGTTGAATTCCTTGAACTTTGAGAAAGTCATCGCAGGAGCAGACCCGTCGACACACAAGCTAATGCACTCTTGGCAGCGGTCTTTACCCATCATTAGCTTCCGTACAGTAGCGCCAATAATGTACACAGCAGTCTCTGCTTCAATTTCATCTACTGCCTTGAAGTCAGCACAAACAGACTTGGGGTACTCCTCTCCTCTTCTTTCTCTGCCAGTTCAAGTTTCAAAGTTGAAATCTGGTGGAGTGCCTGTTTCAGTTCCATTGACAGATCTGTGGGAGGCACCTGAACAGGCTCAATGACTGGGTCAACAACAATGTTCATTGCAGCATCTTTTTTTTGATCACACACAGAATCTTCTAAGCGGGCACTCTTCTTGGCTGGCAAGGGCACTCTCTGTGGGCAGTTTTCTCGTGGAGACATATGGGTCAGGTGGGGGGTTTGGACAATCCACAATGGTGGGAGATGGCTGATCGGAGAAGTCGTGAACCTACCAAGTCAGATGGACATGTGTATGCATTCGGTTGGAAGTGGAGTGAGCAGACCTTTCTTGAGTCGAAGTCCTGCGGTGTAAGATCCTGTCGCCAGACGTTAATCAACAACTTTTTTCTCCTACAAGAAAAAACAGCCGGTGGGCCTATTAAAGTTGTTATTGTTTTATTGAACATTATTTCAACACTGTCACTGGCAACAGTTGTCTTTAAAACGAGGATGCTATGGGAATAGCAACAGGATTGAGTGCGACACCATTGGTTACTTTATCAGCATGTGGGATTAATAACTAACAGTCAACCAATTACACCCAACTGGGATAATTACAGCTTATCTGGTTTCATCCAGTCCCCTGAGTCCGACTTTTCTTCCTGAGCTTTTCGACACTCTTTGACACGTTGGCTTCAAACACGTTTTGGTGCTCTCTCATTTTCTCTTCAAACACAGTCTGTCTTCCACGACTTTAACACAAAAAGAAAGCCCTGTCAAACAGGCCGCTGTGTGACGTCACGGCCCGTGACCGCTCCTAGTGACCAGTCCGTGGCGCTTGTGGCTCTGCCAAGCTAATGCCCTCGACAACACTTTATTGCATTTAGAAATTGACCTACATAAAGCGGGCTCCCTAGTCGTCGAGTTCTTAGTGGCCTTCACCATGATTTTTGTTATGATTTATCCAAAGCAATTTTATTTATTTCTCGTTTTTACCTTGTTTTCTATTTCATCCAACGTCACTCTGATGCTTGCACTCTACTTAAGCGTCTTCAAGGTATCTCTGTTAATGCAGACATTCAAGGTATCTGTTTATGCGGACCTTTAAGGTATCTGTTTATGCGGACCTTTAAGGTATTTGTTTATGCGGACCTTCAAGGTATCTGTTTATGCGGACCTTCTTTAAGGTATCTGTTAATTGTTAATGTTATTGTGGTTCTTGTTGAGGTCCGAACTAAAATACATTACATGTATACATTTATAACAAACGCCTCATTGAAACAACTCGCAATTTGATATCATTCCTGTCTCTCAACAGCCAGTGCTCGAGGTCGAATGTCGATCCAATCTGCTGGCCAGCTATATTTGCCCTTCAGACTGGGCAGATGCCCATGCATGGACAGCAAAGAGACCCGTTTAGCTGTCACACTCTCACTTTTTTTCCATCGGTCTTTATGGGCCTTAAATGTCCATGTGATGAATTATTATTAATGTGATGAGTCATTATTGTATTGCCGGAATGTGCAGCTTCATTGTTTGAACATCTGTTTACCTTTTTGTTTTTCCCCAGTCGTCATGAGCCTCCCTGCCAATGTACTTCAGCGTCTTCAAGGTCGTGCTGCCCAGGCCGATCAGATCGTCGCTCAACTCAGAGCTCAGCTTCAAGTGCTGAAGAACAATGCTGGTTTGTTGAATGTACGTCCTCCAGCGCTGATTGAATTGCTTTTCACCTTTTTAGGAGCGTACGCATGCATAGCAGAGGAGAAGAAACTATCTGATGAGAACGCTGTTTTGAAACAGGAGATTCAGTCTCTCAAAACTCGTTTGGTGAAAGCGGAAATCAAAAATGGAGGTTAGTTTTGCTTAATTAAGATTCTGGGCTTTTTCATAATTTGTGATTCTGCTTTGTAATAGTTCCTCAGGTTTCTCTGCCAACTGGCACCCCAGCTGCAACTGCTCCAGCTGCTGCAGCTGTTGAGCAGAAACCAGTTGAACAGTCGCAAGGTCCAAACAAGAAGGAGCAGAAAGCAGCGAAGAAGGCAGACAAGAAAGGTGCGCTTGAAATTGGCTGCAGTATTGCCTTCATTTCTGGTTCATATCAGACAAGCCAAAGAAGCAGCCGCAGCCTCCAGCCGCAGATGCGGCCCCCATTGATGTCTCTCGCCTTGACATGCGCATTGGGTTCATTGTGAGCGCCAAGAAACATCCGGACGCGGACGGATTGTATGTGGAGGAAGTGGACGTTGGGGAGGAGAAGCCGCGCACCATCATCAGTGGACTGGTCAAGCACATCCCCCTCGAACAGGTAGGCTGATATAATGCAGTGTTGAAACACATTCGGAATTGGAGTGAGTATTTCCTGCATTCTGAGAGGTCCTATCGTATATTGTAGGAAGACAAAACACTGGTATGAATTGCAGTGCTTAATAATAACAAGCGGCTTAATAAAGACAAGCTTTGCTCTTATGTAACAGTGGTGTGCATTCAGCAGAATGTTAACATTGCGTCTCCTGGAGTCCATCAATACGTGGTAGTTCCGTGGACCCGTGCCAGTTCCAATCTTGGAATACTTAATTATTGATTCATTTTGAATTGCTTTTGTGATTATTCAGATTCTGTTCTTCAGTTTGATCTGAAACAATGTTCAACGATCATTTAGAATGTTAACCAAAGATTGAATGCCTTTTACAAGTGCTACATAGTTTTATAATTACAGGGTATTTGTAATTGGTAAAAACAAATGTGATATATTACAAAAAATGAGCAATAATTGGGCTTGTGATAATTGGGTTCACCTGCCTAATTTCTCCTACGTGCCATGCACTAAACGCATCCCAGTGGACATGCGCTTGAATCCTTTGGGGCAGTAAATCTGGATAATTTTCATCCAGCTGGTGGATTGCAGGTTGCTTAATGTTATACAGGCTTCACTTTGTCCTTCACTTTGAGAATCAACTGAAGAGTGTGGTGGCTTTGAAAAAGGCCGTTGATGTCGCTGCTGTCAAGCTGTTCGCGTGGAACCATGCAGAAGATCCTCGTCCACATCTCCCAGTGCTACTTCGATTGCAGACATCTCCGCTTTGAGGGACGCAATCCCTCGCAGGAAGAAGGCTGCCGTCGTGAAATCGAACCTTGCGAAGACGTCCAGGCAGCAACGTTCGTAGTCTGCCAAATCGCCCCGCAGCATATCGAGCTCATTGCGCGGCCCACGAGGACATCCATCTCCACTGATAGCAGTTGATAAGGGTTTATACATTGGTATCTCTTTCCACCCTTAGGAGAACTTATAATGTTGTAACTGCCCAAAACGGCGAATTCCAGAGCATTCAATGATGAATGTGGTGGTCCTGAAAACGACCGTTGATGCAGTCTAGCTGGCTTTGGGGAAGCCTTCAGGGTCGCACGCTCCAACGGAGACATCCAGCTTGCCAATTTCTCTCTTCACTTCAGCAATCTCGGTGCGGAGGATCACCATGGCTGACCGATGGGTGGCCGCGGTCCTGAAATCTGATCGAGACAGAGAGGTCAGCTGGTGCTTGATGAACCGAAACTTTGCCGTCTGGACTGCAGATATTCTTTCTTGAGATTCACACTCCAACTGCAGAATCTCCATGTCTCTTTTTGCCTGGAAACTGATCAACTTGTGGGTCTTGTAGCAATACTATTGGCATTCACAATAAGAATATAAAAATGAATATATATATATATATATCTGAGCAAGCTCTTGTAAATTATTATAAAACGAGGATTGGTCGTAGTACAATTAGTATGTACCATGGAAGCTTGATTTTATCAAAAAATGATTGAGCTTATATCCATGAGGCAATGGAGCCGCCAGAATGACTGATCCTTTGGACAAATGTCCTTATGGTAATCAGTGTAATTGTATTCAGCCTATTTCTTCTCTTTCCCCAGATGCAGCAACGCCACGCCATTTTCCTGCTCAACCTGAAGCCGGCCAAGATGAGGGGCATCATGTCGGAGGGAATGATCATGTGCGGAAGTACTCCGGAAAAAGTTGAAATCATCGAACCACCCGCGGGTGTTGTCAAGGGAGAACGCGTTGTCGTTGATGGTTTCCCTGGCAACGCAGACGCTTTGCTGAACCCGAAGAAGAAGATTTGGGAGCAAGTTCAGCCAGATCTGAAGATCACGTCTGAAGGATTGGCTGCGTACAAGGGCCAAGCGTGGAAGGTGGAGGGCAAGGGCACGTGCAGTGTCCCCAGCCTCAGGGACGTCATCATCAAATGATTGCCTCATTAAACGTTCTTTAACCTTTCTTCTGTGTTCTTTGTGTAATCATTGCTTACATAATTACGTTACTCTGGTATTTAAGAAAGGATGGGATTTTTGCTATACATGCATGATCTAGCATTGAAAGTGTTGCGATATTTTGATAACGTGTGTACCAGACCAGTCAATGGCAAGGATCCCCTTATGAGATGATCTCACGTGGGATCTATGAATACATTGAGGGAAAGAATATTTAAACGTTTTTTTTAGGAACACAAAATTTATCAAATTTTTGGAGATTGTTTCTGAGGTTCTTATTATCTGATGTTCCTTGTTGGGCTTCTTCTGACCTGTGTCCTCATGTCCTTAGGCCCTTTCTCTTGCGCAACTTGTTAATGGAGAATTGTCGGAGGAACAGTCGTTAGTTGTCGCAAGGCACTGCATCTATAACCTTAACTTCTGTTCTGATATTGGTTGATATCAGCATGATAACCTAATGTCAGCACAGTTGCCTCTTGCTCAGCTTTTTCACAGCAAGGTCGGTTGAATAATTGGATATGCATTGTACACTAAAAGTCATGCGTTTGGTAAATGCCAAATGGACTGCTCATAGGTAGGAATGATGCAATTACTTCTACAAACCATGAGACATATGGCCTCTGATTCTAGCTATGACATCATCAGCAAATGAACGCTAAATTCCATTTCATGCTTCGAATGAAAAATACAGAGAATTTTGAATTGACAAGAAGAGCTGTTTATTGAATGAGGAATTAACTCATTGATTCACACAAGATGAAAAAAAAATATTAAAAAAATTCTAAATTCAGCTCCTACACAAACACACCACGACCACTCAAGAGAAATGAACAAAAGAAAATGGTTGCATGCATAACAAACACACACACACACACACACACAAAATAAATGCATTTCCTCAGAAAAAAGTATTTACTTCTCAACAGTGTTAAAAACTATAACAGAAAAAAATTGTGCAAAAAAAAAAACAGAGAATAATTTTGTGGAAAGAAATCAAATAAAAATAAAACTTTTGTTCGGTGATATTTTTTTGGACATTTTCTAGCTAAAAAAAGGTGGAAAAAACAAAACAAAAAACTTGAGCAATTACTATACTATAAATCAAAATGAGTGACGAATAACTAAAAAAAAAAAAACAGAAAAAAAAACCAGTGATTAATTATTTAGCTTCATTGAAAGAAATTAAAAACCCTGTTATTAATTGAAATAATTTTCATGATCGTAGTCGGGACATGAGGGGAGTAAAAAAAAAAAATTAGATATGGTAGAAAAATTGAGCCTCTTCCACATCAGAAAAAAAAAAAAAAAAAAAAAAAAAAAAAAAATCGAAATTGAAATTGGAGGGAATTAATTTTAGAAGTAGAGCAGCACCAACTGATCCGGTCGATTGAGGATTCCTTATGAAGTTATCGTAGCATCCTCCACATCGAAATCAAACACCAGAACTTTAGTCTCCTCAGTGCCGTTTCTACTCCCAACGGCACACACAAGTTTGGTGTTGTTATAACGCAGTCTCCACACCACCCCCCCACTCCCCCCACTCCGCAACGACACCAGGTTGCGCAGAAACTCCCCAGTACGTAAGTCCCAGATTTTCACCGTTCCGTCGTCCGACGAAGTGATCACGAATCGACGATTAAACTGCAGACATGTCACAGCACTCTGGTGCTTATTCGGCCCTGTGAGAAGAAAAAATCTCATGATCAAAGGTAACCAAGAACAACTGCTGAGATTACCTTGTAGCGTCTGTAAACACTGCCCGGTCGTGATGTCCCACACTTTGACGGTCGAATCAGCGTTACCCGAGACGAGAATGTTGTCCTTGAGCTCCATGCCGCTCGTTAGTGATTGGTGGCCAATTAAGGTGTGCAGACAATTACCAGTCTCCACATCCCACACACGTATGGACGTATCCAGAGAGCCACTCACGATATGCGTTCCGTCAAACTGAGAGTGAAAATGGTTGACGCTAACAGTAGACAACTTACGACTCAGAAATACCTGCAGAGAGTAGACTCGGTTGGTGTGGCCCTGGAGCGTGTGGATGCAGGTTTCAGTGTCTGGGTCCCACACCTTGACCATGTAATCATACGCTCCACTGACCACTCGCTTGCCGTCATACTGGACACAACGCACGGCAGCCACATGACCCATGAAGACGTGCTCACACTCTCCGCTCGTGATATTCCACATGCGAAGAGTAGCGTCACGAGAACCGCTGATCACGCTGCAAAAACGTGTTAAAACAAACGCATTTATGCTATGCAGATGTATTGCTTCACTAGGCAGATGAGACAGCGTGAGGTTTCGATAATAACTCACGTGTTGTTGAAGAGGTGCATGCACCTAACGGTGGAGTTGTGTCCGTACAGAGTGTGCAAGCACTGCCCTGTGTCCGCATTCCACACTTTGAGAGTGCGATCAGTAGAACCACTGACGATGATATTGTCGCTCATCTGTGACGACCACACGCCCCCCATGTGACCAACAAGGGTCCGTAAGCACTGCGACAGCAACACAAACTCAAATCGATCAACAGAGAGAAGCGTGTAGACCTACCCGTCCTGTGATGGCTGACCAGACTTTGAGAGTGTTATCATCCGATCCACTGACAATTCTATTTCCACTGAACTCCAAACACGTGATCACATGATCGTCATGACCCCTGAGGACCTTTGAGGGTCGTAGGGGGTTACAGCGCCAATTCTGCTCAATCTGCATCTGCCTCATGAACAGCGATTTCCACGGAGATTTCGTAGCGGACACCTTTCGTTTTCCTTTCGGCCCGAACACGAGAGCCTCATCAATGCTCTCCTCTCGACACTTCTCCCTCCACAGGAGATTATCCTCAGCGAGAATCCTCCAGTATTGACAAGTCTGAGCGGCGTGTAAGAGATCGCGTGGCTCGAGAAATGACAGCACATACAAGGCCAGCTGAAAGAAAGCAAATAAGTAAACTCAGCAGTACACTGCCATCATAGTACCTCTCTGGGGAGAAGTGAGATGAAATCCCTCTGGAACTGTGGCTCAATGACGCGCATCACATGCCGGATCTGCGTAGCGTCACAGCTCTCCACGATTTCATCCAACGCCATCAGTTTGTCAGAGTGACTCCACGTCTACGGCAGATTCAACGATTAAAAATAAAACACAGTTTGCTGAAATGCACCTGGAATGTTTTTAGCCAACCGGCCATTTCAGCCGGGGGGTTCATGGTGCGGATCCTCTGCTTGCGGAGGGAGGCAACCGGGATGACAGGGGAGGGGCAGGGGGATGGGGGGGTGGGGTCCGCTGGCTCATCACTGTCCGACGGAGTGTTGCCTCCCAATCGGCACGGCTTCTTGCCCGGTGACAGACCTTTCGTCTCCTGGTCATTCTCATTACACTTGCGTTTCATCTGAAAAATAAATTACATAAATTAACTTTAGTAATTAACAACAGTAAATCAAAACCGGAAGAACTCAATCTGAAGTAGTAGTAACACCTGACTTTTATAACTTATAAAACGACACTTGATACACGCAAAGTGAAACCAGCACTCATTCTACCCACTTGTACCTGGTCAAACATGAGAGACAAATACAGACACTTGACGACGAAATCGGATGAGAAGCCAAGTAAATAATTCAAACAAATCTCCCCACGAATGCAATCACAGGCGAAGAAAACTCGGAACGAAAACATAACAATGAATTAACAACGAGATGCAGTCTTTCATCTCTTTACATATGCAAATAAGCCAGTGACGTCATTTGAAACACAATACGCTACAAAAGAGCAGAAGAGAACCGATTATGCAAATACAATGCCTATGAAAAATGTACAACTCCAACCGAGTGGGCACACTGTACCAGGAATCCGTCCCATTTGATGAGCAGATCGACCACAGACAGAGCCATAGCTAACTCCACAAGTACAACGGCCGCACAGGAAGAGACAATGAGCGACACCAAATAAGACGTTGGCTACAAGAGGTGGGTGGACGTGGAGTTAATCATGGCCATGCTGGTGCCTACAGTGTCGTCCTCTGCTGAGAAATCGTGACTGCACAGGCGGATAATAGCACGACATGCCACACTCCCTGGAAACGGTCGCCGCGACGGGCATATCGCCTAGCAACCACTCTTTACGGGCGCTTTTTAATGAGCATCGGGTTGCCATGGAGACAAGTGCTAGTTCTCCAACGAGACAACAAAAGCATTGGTCACGAATAAACACCGCTGATTGGCAGCCGCTGGTCACGATCGTCCGCTCCTGGTGCGCAGAATGTTACATAATTCACGTCCGGTGCAATCGAATGTTCCTTTCGGTTACAATTCGCCAGCAATAATAAATTTAACGAAGAAACAGTCGCTGACTGAATTACTCACACAACAGACAAAGATTGCAAACGGCCCGAGTGCCTCCCTTGAAGAAGTCGCATGAGATGGTGATTAATTGCTTCCTTATAATTAGGGAGATAGAATAACATTTTAACAGAAGGGGAGAGGTTTTGCAGCAACATATCCAGAACACACCTGCTGGCATTAATAATCAGGCTGAGTAAGACCATAAAAGAATTAAAATATCAAATGCCAAAAGCAGGCTTGCGAGTTGTGACAACACGATTACGAGCGCCTAAATCCAGAGAGATTTCTTTCTTTGTCTTCACAATTGAGAAATCAACAAAATGCTCGCGGAGGGAGAGACCTAGTCATAGCACAGGAGCAATTCCTCTCCCCCAACCCTCCCTCGAGGGCACCGACATCAAAGAGATTGCAGACTTCATGGGACACCAAGCACAAGAGACAGAAATGAGACTTGACTTGATTACTACTGAGTACATTCATGCTATGCCAAGGTTAGCAGAGAGAGTTATTGCATACTTGAGAAGGTAGTCAAGTCTTGAAAGAATCGAGAATAAAGCTATATAAATGAAATATATCGTCATGATTGTCAAGTGCACGCTATGAATGAAATTCATTGAGTGTTATCAGCAGTGGGGGGGGGGGGATAAGCAAGGGGTGGGCTGATCTGGGGCACCCCTTGCTTGCTATACAGGGTGATAATTTTCAGTGGCTCGGGGAAGGGGCGGGTACATAAGGTAACAATGCAGAACATAGATACTAGATTGTATAATGCCAAATCAAATAGATGAGTATGTACTTACTACTTAGTGTACCAAATGTACAAATCATTACTTAGTTGCATAATAAACAAACATAAATAAATTAAATATCGATGGCTTTATCGATATAAATAATTATGCAGAAGTGACCGAAATATAAATCTAATGAATAGACAATTACAATTCAATAACAATAATTGTAATACAGTCAAAGCTCGCTATTACGAACTCGGATATATAGAACTTCCGGTTATATAGAACTATTTCTGGGATCCCCGCCAGATCCATATCTATTAACATTGCAGGTTCATCGAATAATACGAACTCCGCATTGTTCGAACTTCCGGTTAATACGAACCAAATATCCAGTCCCCTGAGCAGAGATAACTCACAATAGGACAGTTCTACAGTATCCCCTCATCCAGCCATTGCTGATTGTTTGCGAGTCAATCCCCCGCTGATCATTTAACTCTTATTTCACACCTGTTTGATATCAAAGCAGAAATTCAAGCGAATCATGGGGAGCGGCCGATTTCGAAGTTCCTTGCCTCGAACAAAAGGCTAGATAAACAATCAAGTAAAACTGTTGAATAAATCGTTATGTTTAATTGCAATTGCGGTGAAGCGAAGGCGACCAACAATTTTTTCTCTTTTGCATTCCCAAACAAGCAGACGACGGCACAAGCACCGGTCAGTCCGTGGGGCTACCTGGGTGTCACACGTTGCCTCTTCAGTTGATCAGCGTCGAGGTCTTACACCATGAAGTTAATAAACTTAAAGTTTTAAATTAGCATTTGGTTCGGTATTTGTGCTAACATATATAATTACATTATTATTTTTATTTTTTAATCAATTATATTCTATTACAATTGGATCACCTTAATTTAGATCGCAAGAGAATATACTAGTATGCCAATGGTGAATCATTACGCAACTGCATAAATCATAACGTTTTTATCAGGTCGGAGAAATTTTTATGCTCTTCTCACAATATATAGAACTCCTGATTTTACAAACTAAATTTTACGGCCCCTGAAGGTCCGTAATAACGAGCTTTGCTGTATTCCTAATTTCTAAGCAAATCGTGGGTTAATTAAAAATTCAATACTCCCTTAACTCTTGTTGTACTACTTGTAAGTAGTGCCAGTAATCATGGTGAAACATTTGAGATGGATACATAACATGATTAACACAGCAAATCATCATGATCAATGATGAAGATAAGATAAGATAAGATAAGGCAGGTGTAACGTCAACGTGAATGAGTAAGCAGCTAATTAGCTAATTAGCATTGATCAAAGAAAACAAAATCCCTATTTCCCATGAATTGCTGACTAATTAACACGAGATTAATTATGTTAAATAACCATCACATAAAGAGAGAGTTAATCAAGAGATTAGATTCTATGGGAACAATATCATTCAATAACACAAAAGCCTCACAACATTGACACTGATGACATGAACACTCACCCAGTGCTTCTCTGAGGCTGACAGCTGCCGCGTCCTTGAAGTGGACGCCTCTGTGTGGGAGGCATCAGTGCTGGCACTCGACGACAATTCGTCATCCTTATTCAGCTCTGATTCTTCCTCCTCAGATGAAGAGGCACACTCCTCCTCACTCTCCTCTTCCTCCTCCTCCCCCTCTTCTCCACTGTGGGGGTTGTCTCTCCACTTGCGCCGAGCGTCTATCTTGATGTCTGTCGTTTCTGTGAAGTCTTCAACACTTGGCTTCTTGCCAACAGATCCGACCGAACTCCTGGTTTCTCTGAGCAATGAAAGTTCTTTCAACTTAGAAGCATTGCAGCTATTTCTTGTCTTACCGGTCACATCGCTTGCTGGCGAGGGAAGCGGAAGATGCTTTGATGGACGAGAGGGAGAGACGTGTGCTGGGGTTGCACACCATGAGGCCTCGGTTCTGCTCAAGGAGACTTGGACCGATGCCAGAAATGTTCAGTAGATCGCTCACGCTGGACAGCCCTCCACTGGCCTGCAAAAGCAAATTTGCAAAAAAGCAAAAAGTGAAATTGATTCACACTGAATGATCGGCATTAGTGTCCGAAAGAGTTATTGTGAAGAGGAGAACATCACACCCATTATGGGCGAACGCTTAATAGCTCCAATTTCCTCACATAATCTGAATGACTGACGCATGATGGCAATATAATAACTATTCATAAGGCATTGTATGCTGCAGATTAATATCTGTCTTATATGGGGGGGGGGGGGGGGGTTATAGCAAATATAGTGATAAACTGACAAAGAAATATCATATAACTGATATAAGTCATATAAAAAGCATCAACACAAAATTTGCAATTCTCTTTTGACAAGAAAAGTTTTGCATCCCAGTGATCGATCGTTTAAAAAAAAACATTGACAGCAATTAATAAGCAACATACGTATGTGTAATTAGAAACTGCTGCATAGGATGAAATTTGAATTACAAGACACCTGCATAGGTCAGAATACCAGTTAAAAGACCTTCATTGGCTTATTCTAATGTAAATTTAGGACCAATTTCAAATTACAGTAAAACCTTGATGTGTCAAAGTTCGTGGGGTTAGCTCAATTACTTCGACTTAGGGATACTTCGACGGAGGGATCGAGGCCGTTATGATATGACCGCTATGACTTCAAATCGTGTTCTGACGTTTTGATTGACGATATGCGTTATGCACTTATAATCCATGAGATGCCATGATTTTGTGATTGAAACAGTAATTAACAAACATAAATCAAGAAATAATATCAAAATGTGAAAATAATATCTAAATCTTGAATAGAAAAAAAAGATTTCATGGAAGGTTGTTGTAGCTTTCAAGGTATCTTCAAGTCTAGCTTGCGTTTTGTAGCCATAGCGATGCTGATGAACTAATGATGCTGAAGACATGTGGTTGCTACATTTATACTGTTTCTTGTGGAGCACAAACACTCTAAACAAACACCTTTGATAATATTTTCGTGCTTTGATATTAATGCTGTCATAAATTCATAATAGATCTGAGGCTGGATTTCTTTAATTAACTCAAGCTTCAAATGTGAGCTGTCTTTGGTCGGCAATTCATTAAAGATCATCACAAGCACACCAACAACAATGCCTTAGTTGAGGCTATTGACCACGGTCCGTTGATCTTTGGAGTCAGCCTCGCTTTGGTTGCGGCTTAAACAGAGGAGAGATAAAGGCTGCCGAATATTTCGTGGGGCGAGGATGTTTTGATGCTTTGTAAGCAACTGTGCCTAACTCATTTAAAGTAACCAAACTAAGAAATATGCTTATAGAATTTTTCAACTTCGAGCTATAGATCAAAAATATGTCTCAGGGACACAGAAAACACTTCGACAGAGGGATAAATTCGAGAAAGAGACGTTCGAGGGACAGATGTTAATGCTAATAGTAAAGTATAGGAGAATCGTCGGCACTTCAAAAAAACTTCGACACAGGAAGACATTCGAGGGACGGGTGGTCGACACATCGAGGTTTTACTGTATTATATTATATGGTCTTCGAGTAGTGAAAATTAAACCTCAATAATTCACAGGCCTGTTGAGCCTCTGTGCTCAAGCTTGTTTTTTTATGCCATTCAGAAGAAGATGGCTACGAGACGTGAACATTGAGGTTGCTGGTGCCAACCATGAGATTTATGCCCAGGTAATTCCTAGCTGTATGACAGAGCAGTATAGCTCTGAGTTGAAAGAGGTGTTGTTCTTAGGGAAATTACCTTCCTAGCCTCAATGATGGCTTCGGCCTTGGCATGGCCCACGCCAACCAGAGATTCCAATTCTTCAACCGTGGCTGTATTCAGATCCACTTTCTTCGAAGCCATTGATGCCTGTGATCCAAAAACGCTCAATCCTAAATTCAGTCCTGGAAGGAAAGATAAGTAAAAGTATTGAATACACACAGGAATATCAAGTGCAGAGGCACTAAGGCAGCAACCTATTTGGAATGACCTATGAATTCAATGAACTTTGATTTACACGCAATTGAATCATACAAGTGCATAATTGCAAATATAAGCCAGATGAGCCTGTGATTGTGCCCTAGCAGATGTTATTTATGGATATATCTGGAGGGGTCCCCTTAATCCTGCTTACTACCATAGAGTAAAATGAACCCAGTTAGACATACCCACTAGGGCCGCTACTAAAATGTGGTGGTACGCCTCATGCAGTCAACAGGATTTAGAACAATGAATGTTCAAACAGAGTTAACTCAAATAACACTTGTGAAATTTAACACTTAGCCAAGGATGAAATAAGCTCACACATCATGGTTTGGACTGATCAAGTCACTGCGTAGCAATAGTCACCTTCAAACATTTATCCTTAAAAATAATTAAACACCAACATCCGCTTCACTTTGATCATGGCTGCGATGATGAAAGCACCCAAATTCTTTGTCGTTTGACTGCAGATAATTATTATTACACCGGGGAGACCTCCACTGACCTCCACTCCCAACAGATTACTTCATCAGGGGAACACTGCTACATATACATTGAGCCTTCTCATGGGACAAATTATAGTAAATTTTAATGATCTTACTTAATAATTATGATAACAAATTAACAAGATTGAAAATCAGACAACTGCATTCAATTCATCATGATTCCAAATTAACAATTGAAATCACAAAATTAACGAAATCTATCCACACTAATACAGTGAATGGCTTAGCTGAAACAAGTGCAGAACGATTGAATCACTGAATGAGAGCAAGAACTGCTCAGTCAAGTCAGCCAACTGACTCTCTTGATCTCACTCATTGTGACTCACAAGACTGAAGACTAAGACTAGTAAGACTAACTAACTAAGACACAGGGGGTCTTACCAGTGAGCGAGCAGATATGGACAAAACTCAATGCAGTGAATGCTTTCTGTCTATATGTATAATATCAAGGGAAGTCACTGATTCGTGCCAATCTTGGGACGCTTGCCTTTTGGACGCTAAGCCAATCTGTTAAAATAAGAATGTATCCTGAGCTCTACACTTTTGCAGCTCCATTCCGGTTTTAAGGATTTTATTTCGACATTTAGCGATCGTGAGTTCGCTGCGGGCTGAAAATTTGCTGCGGTCCGACAAAATGGATGCATCGTACCCGTTGCTAGTCGTTTTGCAACTGATTGGATTTTTGGCCAATTAATTAGTAATTAGGTGTTGCCGTACGAGATTATTGGTGTCAATCGTTTCATTTATTGGTGATCTTGCCAGATCCGAAGTTTCGGCTCCCTCTTTTGAAGAGAAGATTGCTTT
>KB303198.1:177572-201762 GCA_000328365.1 Capitella teleta
CAATCAACAGAACCGATCAGACGAAAGTAGCCGCAATTGAACTNTACGTTACAAAATCGCTTTGACCATGCTGATACTCCGCTGCTGCTCTGTGTACTAAACAAACTCTTCAATAACTTTGTGTAAAAATCGATCATCATGCACCCCTAATGCACCCCTTACTCTGTTGCTCTATAGTACCATTTAAAGCCCGCATTTTAGTTCGGTCAACATAACGGTCAACACTGGGGTAAAGTACGCTCAGTGGGTTTGAAGTTGGCGGGAAAGTTGGCTCGCGTCCTTAGCACGAGGTTTTTAAAGCCCGGTGTCACGTGAAAACTTGCCATCCTGCGAAAAGTGGACGCACATATTATATGCGTACACATTATCACTGTCATAGGCGCATAAGAACTATGATAATAGCCTCCAAAACGAGTGACATTACTACAGAGAAGTATATGTGTCTCTATGGAGGTGTATGTTATCTGTCGTCGACATATAAATCGAAGATTCATGAGCAACCAGCATTAAAGATGAGGAATAAATCTCCTACGAGCATAACGTGTAAAAGACGTCTACAGGCAATGACGGCAATAAGAGGCCATTCTCGGAGACTGACATTCATCTGCATGTTTCCGTTATGTATTTTACACCCAGAGTTTCAAGGCAATAAAGACATTGAGATCACTCATTGCCTCCACGAAAGTTCATCATATACACTATATATATATACATTCCTATCCTATGCAAGGCAAGGCAAACACGAAGGGGTCTTTACAGAGTTTAATGTCACGTGTATACTGGCCATTATAATAATATAAGCTCAGTACAAAGATTGCTTCTGAAGAGACATTGAGATCACTCATTGCCTCCACGAAAGTTCATCATATACACTATATATATATATACATTCCTATCCTATGCAAGGCAAGGCAAACACGAAGGGGTCTTTACAGAGTTTAATGTCACGTGTATACTGGCCATTATAATAATATAAGCTCAGTACAAAGATTGCTTCTGAAGAGAGTGGTGGTCCTGAAAAGGACCTTTTTAAAAAGAACTGGGACCGCTGGTGCTTGATCAGCCGGAATGCTGCTGCTGCCTGGACAGCAGATACTCTTTCTTGAGATCGCGAATTTCAAACTCCAACTGCAAAATCTCCGTGTGGAAGTCTGACATTTTGGCTTCAGTCTTCCCTCCTCTGGAACGCTTGTATCGTCTGGTGATATTCCTTTGCAGACGAACCAGCCTGTTGATCTTGGCTTGAAGTTCTTGGTCGACTGCTGCCTCGTTGTTCATCGTGATCTTGGTCAGATGCGAATGATGACCCAGTGGTTGGGGAACATCTTTTATGGACACGGAAATTTGCGCCAAAATTGACCTGTTAGAAGTGTCGTGATTGGCTGGCGCATGCATAATGAATATTCATTAATGTGTAGTTTCGCGCCGATTGCCTCGCATTGTCGTGTCACGCGACCAAAGCCTAACACAGCGAGGACATCCAATAACAAACGAAGAAACGCATGACATGCATTAACTCTTATCTTGTGCCTTTTCACCTATCTGTATCTTTCATCATTTATTAATTATTTATTAGTGCCTGCGATTGGTATTTTCCCCCTCTCTTTGTGCTCCTCCTGAGACTACTACCATAACGTCATCTGTCCATGTATATTCCTTGTTAATTTCTTGCAACCGACGAGGACCGTGCACGTCGGGCCAAGGGGGTGGCCCGGAACCATAGCATGAGAGGCCTCTCTCCTCTCACGTACATTGAGATGTTGACGCATCAAAAGTTATAGAATTCTCAGCATGTGTGTGACACATGCACTAGCCTTGTTTGTTCCTTAACACATATAACATACACTATTCTGTGTTTCATAAGACGTTCCTCCCAAGGGTTCACCACAGTTTCAGACCGAATAACTTGTGAATCCAACAATAAATGGTTAACACCATACTGTCTGAATATGTGTACACATACGTGTATACTTTATACTTAATACTGGTACATGTGTTCTAGTGTACAACTCTGATCAACACATAATTTGATTAAAGAATCATCCCAGCAACAGTAAATATCTGAGAAAGGGCGTCATTTCTCCCATAATGCTTTGCGATTGCCAAGTATACGCTGTTCAGAGACCAGACGTTACTACGTGTATGACCTTATTGTTCCTCTATATGGTATTACCGCGCGATGGCAAATTTTCAGATGAGAATAGCAACTGTAAAGTCTGCAGTTTTGTTGAATAGGCACCATGAAGGCCTCAGTCGCTGAGCTCAGTCGCTTCTGTAAATCCCTCCGTGCATGCGCGTACATTCAATCAGTTCCCTTTGTTGAAGGAATGCTACGAGCTTGAGCTTGTGTCCCATCCCATCCATAGATGTCTGATCATTTTGTTCTTTGGTCGTTCTTCCCCTTCAATTACTCCTCTCTGATCGTTCCCTTAGATGTCTATTGTACTGTACTCTAGTATAATATTATGTCAATGCTGTTAGCCTGTTCCACATTTCCTAGCAAGATCTCCATCACAAAGTCTTGTGTTGTGGCCGAACCATCAATGTTTGTTTCTCCTTCTGATTACATATACATCACAGCATAATCATGTATCATAAAGAGATCTTCGCCAATTGATGTTTTTCGTTATCTTCCTGATGTCGGCATTTTTCACTCGGTCAGGCCCTATGATATTCCGGTTTCTCATTTCACAACAAAAGAACACACCCCCTTCAAAAAAAAAAAAAAAAAAAAAAAAAAAAAAAGACAACAAAACAATCAAAAAACAAACAAAATCAAAAACCTGATAAATAACGCTTGAGGGAAGCAGGTGCCAGTATAACCAACCGCAGGAATGCTTCCAATGTGTCTTCTGCAATCACTACCGTAAGAGTTTCAGAACATTATTTAATTTATTCTGCAATCGGTTGGTGGACGAAATTGTTTGATTTAAACGGAGGTTCATTATAAGTTCTGCTTTGCTTGTTTCTGGCGATGGCGTAATCAAAGACACCTATTTAATATTTTAGCAGTTAAGTAAAATTCTGTTGTTTTTAAATTTCTTTGAAGGTTTTGAAGGCTCGGAAAATAACAATGACACAATACATGAAAGGTATCACACAAATAACGGGCGACTGGCGCGCTTCCTTCGAAATTGATCAATTTAAAGCACAATTATAATACCAAAAATAGAAGCGAGGCGGAGTTTAGAGCCTCCTGAAAGTAAAGACACCCATTAAATTGGTTTCGAATTGCAGAGCATACTGTAGTATACATATACAAATATATAAAAGTACAGTGAAACCTGTGTTAGCGACCTGTAGTCAGCGACCACCCTTAAAATCCGCTCGACCATTTTAACACGTAAGCGACCCTGTATTCAACACCTGTACAACGCGACAGGCGACTGGTCATTATCGGTCCCGATTGACACTTGACCCCGTGATAAACGACCGGACGCTTGTTGGGTATTTGTCGAAGTTTTCACGGCTTGCCCGCTGGAGTCGCGAGTCGACGATTTGTCCCCGCTTATTAAAGACTGCAGCGATTGCGTAACATTCTGATATGACTATGAGCGAGCCATGGTCACTGGTTCGCCTTTTGCTGCCAGTTAAGAACACGAATGAATATGATTTCTTTAATGACGAGAACAAAGCAGATGAAAGAACGCATGCTGTCTCCATACACCACGTGTCACTCTTTCCCGCGCCCAGGAGGCCCTCGCCAAAATAATTAGATCGCACAAAATCCACACCCGCTCGTTCTGTATGTATTACATATCCATATGTGGAAGTGTTATGATTCGTTTTCACTGGCTCATTATCATAACGTGTCGTTATGAGCTTGCTTAAGATGCACCCTGTATTCAGCGACCACCTGTCTTGAGCGACCGTTTCGAATCGGTCCCCAGAGTGGTCGTTATAGCCACTCATCTACCCTCAGTCAAAAATCGTATTATATGCTAGAATCCCCGTATCGAGCTCTGAGTACAGGAGGAGCGACTAAAGAGTTTGGTGGCCCTGAAAAGGACCGTTGTGGGTTGTATGGTCAGTCTAATAGCTGTTGATATGATCAGGAGGGCTGAGTTGTTGGATCTGCTGCTTGAGGGACTCCATCTCAGCCTTGGTGCTGGTCATCTCCAGGCGAATGACAGCCGCTGCGGTGTAGTTCAGAGATGCCATCGCTCCCCGGAAGACTTGACCCTTGCGTACTTGATCCTTCTTCAGCTTGTGCAGCCTCAACTGCAGCAGGGCTTTCCTCTGGGGGCTCAAATCGCTTCGTTTGAGGTTCTCCATCGTGATATGATTTGATTGAGAGCGTCGTCTCAACCTTTATGGGCGAGAAGATCGTCGTTGGGGCATCAAATTTGACCGCTGATTGGATATCACACGACTGGCGAGTAGAAGGCGGAGTTATGGGGCGCTTAACACTTGAGCGATATCAAAAGATTCTGGAGTTTCGCTAAGATTGGACACTCGACGAAGCTGACATTTAACTGAGCGTCTGCTTCCAAAGTCGTTGTCAAGGCTAAATGATCGACGACAGGACACATTTGCGGAGTAACAAACTGTAAAAATATTCGGAGAGACTGTCCAGGATTGTCATCCTTTTCATTCCCAAAGGATGAAGAACGTGTTGTGATATATATTATGAGTTGTCAGTTTGCGAAACCCATTCCTTTTTTTTCTTTTTTTTTTTTCCCATGACATGTATGTCACTCGGATTTGAACGGAGGAAAGTGTCGCTGCTATGATATTTAACATTTGCTTTGCCCTTTGTTTATTACTTGTTAATTATTTCGAATCATTTTCACTTTTAAATTATTTAATATCACATTAGACGTTCTATTTGCTAAGCAGTAACTGTTGTCATGTTACAGTGAGTTTAAAAATCGCGAGGAAATGCACGACGCTTTCCGGGTGACTCAAGAGCGTTAGGAGACGGAGAAGTAAATCGATTCGACTCGCTCCTGGAGTCAGCGACTCGTTGAATTGCGCTAATCTATGTCCTGATTGTGAAATGAGGTTATCTGGCCTGTATCACAAAACCAACTCTTTTCACGTCTTTCTGGGTTTCAAGCAATATGCCGGCTTGCCCGATGGAAGAGGGTTGTGTATTTCATCCCCATACACAGTTGAACAATTATTATATAATATATACTAAAAAATCATTGCCACCAAAACTAAGCTTTCATTCAAATCTTGTATCTCATGCGTATCCCTCGATCTCGTATTACATTTGACAATAAATATTAAATTACATCATTTGCTCAGATCTTCAAATGTGGAGATGACTTCCATTAAAGGGAAACAAAAATGAAAATGCACGAACTTACTTCATTTTTGAAAACATATATGCTTATACTTTATTTGATATTTTTTTATTGATGTATTATAATGATATGATAATGCTTATATTAATGATTGATATTATATTGCATGAATAATATAAGGATGACATAATTGTTGTACACGTAAAACATTGTTTTATTGATTGATCTTTATTGTTGTATATTGCCTGTATGATGTGAGAACGAATAATAAAACTTTGTGAACTTGAATTGAATACCATTCGTATTTTCTACTCAACTAAAGGAGCGCATCATCGCCAAATCGACACTCTCAGGTCGACCTATTTTTCAATGCGTGATATTGCTTAAATAATTTATTAAGCAGTATTCGCCTTGCTGTTGTTTTGCTGAAGAGGTAGGCGAAAAAAATACGCTCCTATGTTATTCGTATCCGCTTCTACGGGTTAAAAAAAAGCGCTTAACTGTGAAAAAAGCCATTGACGGCCGTGTTAACTGCACTGCGCTCAGCGATCTGACCTTCGTCGCCGCTTGGGGCGCTGCTTCGCCGTGCTAACCATTGCGTGAATATAGGAGTGTCCAATCTTAGCGGAGCTACAGAATCTTTGGCGATATACACAAAAAAAAAGGTGTGAAAACATCGAATTGAAAGCGGAGCAATTGAATTGTCGTGTTACGCCAAGCTGACATGACATCTAATGAGCGAATGGCAGCTTTAGCAATGCGGTGTGCAATGGCCGATGTTGACTGTTTTGCAATAATTATACGCAAGCATTGTTGTGAATTAAAACATACGTGGTCGTTTGCGTATTGCTCATTATTTTGTATGTTATTTTAGACAAGAGTTGATGACACTTCTGTTTCCTATATGCCAATGGCGATCAGGATTTCTATGTACACGGATTCCTCTGCATATAATGATAACATACACAAATAACACTATTGCACATGCGCACTATACGTTCGTTATACAGGAAGTTATGATTGTAGACGTTGAGTTTTATAATCACAAAGACATGCAATGCAATGCATATCCAATTATCTATCTATCATGTTATCTATTATATAACCACTGAAGCCGCCTCTATTGGTTTTTCCCTCGAGTGCACAGCGACCGCCATTTCCACTCACCCAAAACTGACCGGAGCTTTAACTGACAGACTGTACGTGTCACTCACACGAACTCAAGTTTTTACAGGTGCTCTCATTGTCGCTTCCCTTGCTTACATGCTAGTAATTAAATATACATCTCTAGGTGTTATCGTCCATACATTGTTACATAATTTTATAAGTCAATGAGCGATAGAGAAAAGAGAAGTTTAGACTGAAATTCAGATGTTAAAATTTTATTTACCACAACAATTATCATAATTGTTGTGGTAAATAAATTATTATGGACAGTACAATACAAGTAATATGAGAGCATAATATACACACATAAATAGATAAACATAAATACATCCACAGTTATAGATATAAATTACTAGATGAAAAGAGTTATACAAATAGACAAACCCCACCCCCCAAACCCCCCCCCCCCAAAAAAAAAATAAAACCCCAACCAAACAAACAAATACAGACAACTAAAGATGATGAGTTTTGTCCTTTCTGGCGGCTGACCTTTGATAAATTATTTTTAACGGGTGTTGAGTACTGCTTTGCAATGTACAAATATCTAATTTGCAAATATGTGTCGGCTATTGTTTTAATTAAATGAATGACTTTATTTTCCGAAGGAATCAAACATATAATGAGAGAGAAGGGAACAAGAAACACATATGAAAGAAAGATTGACAGATGATGCAATGGAAGAGATATGACAATTTGATCAATTTTGGCTATTTGCTGATACCTGATGACGGAAGAGTTTCTCACATTTTATGACTTCAATAGACGGAAAAGTGAGGTAACCTCTCGACTTGTGCCGGATCAAAGAAAAAACTGGGGATGAGTTATCAGCACTGATGAGGGAACCGACACATGCAACGCATTGAATAGATTTTTTAAGTTTGATAATAGCAAAACCAGCAATATAGGCGCAAATCGTTTCAATATGTGAAGTCAGAGCAGCAGAATCATTGGAACAAAATTCAACATCACGTGAAGGAAAGGGCTCATCATCTACTCTAAATCTCAAATATTTCGTGACTCATTTAGTATTGAAAGGGAAGGGTGTTGTATTTTATTTGTGTGACTGTTCACAGTAAGAATGGGTACAGATTCGAGGAATAGGCAACTTCCACGAGTAATATAATATCTTGAACACCAGTCACCAATCACTTGAATGCTGAACAAAATTGGGTTACGGTCGGATTATTATTGCATCCAAAATGACGACGGACTTTGCAAAAAATAACTCGAGGTGATCCTGGGAAAAATTGTATGTACACAAAAATGACATATTAAAGGGTGGTATGACAATGGGGTATACATTTAATAAGTTGTTAATGTCAACATAAAGTATCAGGCATCGATCCTGTTTTCTGGTTAGAATTTATAAGACGATCGTTAAAGCTATCTTGGGTGAGTGTACATGGCGGCGGTCTCCTGCTTATAACCAAAACGGCTCTGGGGGTGGCTTCACTTCACGCTATACTCGATGAGAGTTAAGGCCCCCTCCCCACCTTGTTATCTAAGCTCCTTGTCCCTGGGATGCGTTAACTATTGAGTACGTTGTGATTTCACACCCGTTATGATTACATATAAATCGTGCAAATAAACAATGTATTCGTACGGATGAGCTGTTGATTCTCGACCAAAGTCAAGGTCAGAGTTCATGTTGTCATTCGCGATTGACCGACTTCTTGAGAAATCACGAGTGACTGACTGGTCTTCATCACCTCTAATACGAGTCAATCGGAAGAAAATCAGAGTACTTTTAGGGCAAGTAACAGTCATTGCTCAAGCTCAGAATATAAATAGCCTTATTTGGCGTAATGAGGCTAATTAACTTAAACTTATCTAAGTTAATCGTCTCTAGCCGAAGTTCAAGATCGACCCAGGAGAATCAATGAGTGAATGAATAGATTAAATATAATTTATTATTTATAATATTGTCATTTAATTAATGATTTCATCACTACTATTCTCGTTCCAGGACCACGACCTTTCTTAAACAGCTACATATAATCTCATAGTGATGATAGCAACCAGCGATGATTAATTATTTAATACGGTTATAACTAAGTTTGGCACGACCCCTTTGATCTGGGCGGCCAGGAAGGGTCACACCCCGGTGGTGGAGCTGCTTCTGTTGGCTGGCGCTAACATGGAGAACAGTGGTCTGGCTCCTCTCACACCTCCAAATATATGATGAAATAAGTTCCAAATCTCCATGCAAAATATATAATGGCAGACGAGAGATCATGCTTTTTATTATATTCATCAGCTCATCTGCGAGCAGCATTAAAAACCCCAAGAGAAGCTTTTCGAAGTTTCATTTGATGTGATTATTCTATCTTATTACAATGAACTCAAATCAGATGAGCAGTTGGTATCACTTATCTATCAGTTATATCTCCTTATCATCTCATGTTCTAATCTACCGGAGTGTGCTAATCCCTGGCTTCATTTTGTTATCAATTACCAACAGGGATATCCTTTCTCTTGCATTGACCCTCGAGGCCTGCTGAGTTCTTTTATTCCCTGCACACGGATCGTATCATTGTTGTCACGGGCATTCGCTTGGCGGAGCCACAAGCGGAACTGCCAGGAAATTTTGGCTGAGATTCATAATATCATTATTTCACAGAGGTTCTGGCATGAGTGGAGGCCAACATGGTGTCATCCTTGGCGGCTCAGAGCCTCATGCGAAACATCCGTGAAGGAAACGCTGAAACGGTTGAGACGCTGATCAGCAATGGCATCATCAATCTGGATGAGCGAGATGAGGTATTCAATTCTTTTCCTCTTATCTTTAATCTAATTTTATTCTTCATTTTTCAGGATGGACAAACATTCCTTATGATCGCTTGCCAGAAAGGAGATCTTGATATCGTCAGACTGCTCCTGGACGCACCTAACGTGGACGTCAATGCCGTGGATAATGTGAGTGAAAACACTTGACATTTTTCCTAAGTCGATGACAATCTAAATGCTGAGCTGTGTGTCCGAGTTGATGTGAATCTTTCTGATGATTTTTTTTCGCCTTTCAGGACAACTGGACGGCCCTGTTGAACGCCTCCAAAGAGGGTCACGCAGAGGTCGTTGAGGCTCTCTTGGAAGCAGGTGCGCAAGTGGAGCATCGGGATATTGTGAGTGGAGTTGTTTTTGTTGCATGTTATGATTGTCTGATCCAGGGTGCATGGACTGCGCTTGTGTGGGCTTCGTATAAAGGATGGACTGCTGCAGTGGACGTACTGCTCAGACATAACGCTAACCCTAACGTCAAAGAAGAGGTGAGCGATTTGCTTGCAGAAATCCTCTCTTCAAATTTTCCACTCAGCACAACATTTCCTGCCTCACTTGGGCTGCTGGTCGTGGGCACACGGATGTCGTGAAACTCCTTCTCAGTTTTGACGCTCGAGTCAACACAGCAGACAAGGTGTGTCAGCCAGCGATGATTAATTATTTAATACGGTTATTTAACTCAGTTTGGCACGACCCCTTTGATCTGGGCGGCCAGGAAGGGTCACACCCAGGTGGTGGAGCTGCTTCTGCTGGCGGGCGCTAACGTGGAGAACAGTGGCATGGTGATTGGTTTGCATCTCACGCTGTACATTCAATGTTTCACCTTCACAGAATTCATGGACTGCGCTTACCATGGCTGCCAAGGGAGGCTACACGTCCTGCCTGAAGGCCATCCTGCACTGTAGTCCCAATGTGAACGCCGTCGATAAAGTGAGTGCAAGCGCACTCATTTCTCTGCTGACTTTTTCAAATCACAGGATGGGTTGACGCCTTTGGCACACGCTGTCAAGAAAGGCGCCATTGAGATCGTGGATATGCTCTTGCAGAAGGGAGCATACGTTAATCTGCCTGATAAGGTTATTGACCTTTTGACCTCATTAGCATTAGCAATTTTTTACCCATTTGCAGAACGGAGACACGATGTTGATACACGCGGCTAAAGGGGGTCATCTGGAGGTCACAAAATCTCTGCTCAGGAAGTATGCGGATATTGACGTTCAGGGAGTGGTGCGTTTCTGAATTTTTCCTTTCTCTTTTTATTTTAATGATTTATTTTTTTTGGGTGGCAGGATAACAAGACAGCGTTGTACTGGGCGGTTGAGAAGAACCACCCGATGGTGGTTAGAGTGCTGCTGGAACATAACGCCAGCACTGAGATCGCCACCAAGGTGCCTGCCTTTCTTCCCTAACACTTTTCATTTTATTTTACGAACGTTTAAATGATCCTTGATTATTAATCAACTTTAACCACTCCAGGAAGGTGATGTTCCCCTCATGAAAGCGGTTAGGAGCAGAAATTTTGAAAACGTGAAAAATCTGTTGGATAAAAACTCCAAGATGAACCACACGGATAAGGTTGGTTTGTGACGGGAGGCACTTAATGAAACATGACTCGCATTCTCCCACAGAAAGGAGACACAGCTCTGCACATCGCTGTACGTGGCCGAAGCAAAAAGATTTGCGAGTACCTTTTACGCAAGCCCCAAGACCATCGGTTGCTCTACAGACCAAATAAAGTTGGGGAGACCCCGTATCAGATCGACAGTCAGAACGAGAAGAGCATCCTCACACAAGTGTTTGGGTCACGTGAGTGTTATTTATTGCTCTGAGATTAATCTGCATGAACATGAATATTCAGGAGATTTGAACAAAGTTGAAAAGGTCGAAGGTTACGACATCTACAGCAGCACCATCGCTGATGTGCTCAGCATCCCTTCCCTCACCACGCCCATCACCCTCGGATTGTACGCCAAGTGGGGCAGTGGCAAGTCCATGCTCATCAGCCGACTCATCAGTGAGTATCTGATGACCTCTGGCTGACCTTCTGACCACTGATGACCTTTTCAGCCGAGATGAAGACGTTCACCAAACACAACGATGCTCCTCAATTCAAACTGAGTTTTCTGCAAGGCTTTTTCAGTTTCTTGTTTGTGGCTACGGTCGGCATTCTCCTTGGTTTGGCCACCAAGTGGTACATTGGGCTGGGGGTGAGCGGTGGACTCATCCTCTTGAAGTACATGCTGCTGGGTGAGATGTTCTGCTAGGGTTTGCGATGTGTAATGTGGAATTTTCTCAAAGGTTTTGTCATTTACGGATCTGATAACAAAGAGTGGCGTTGGGCACAGAGGCTGAGCACGTACATGGCGCGCAAACTCCGCTATCTGAGTCTTCTGCTGAAGGTCCTCTTCTGCAACTATCCCGACAGACAGAGCGATGATGACACGGCTGCAGTGAAGTGAGTCCAACTCTGAGCATCAAACGCATTACTCACTCGAGTAGATTCTGTTTCACCAACAACACGCGATTAGCGACAGTCGTTGGAGAGAAGTCGATCAGCGCCATGGTGGCCACACTGTGCGAGAGTCTGGAGGAGGAGTACGGAACTCTGGCCACGCGCCTCTACCAGGTCTTCAAACCTCAGAAGCGTAAGTCGCTCAAATGCTTTTTCATCACTTTTTCACATGTTTCACTTTTGTTCCTTGTTCTTGTTTGATTTGTATTCCCCAGGTGGTCAGAGCGATAACGGCTCACGTTTGAGCCATAGCCTGGTCTCCCGGCAAATTACATTATAATTTATATTAATTGTGTACATATTTCATGTCAATAGCCAAATAAATGCTCTCTCTCTCTCTCTCTCTCTCTCTCTCACTCAGGAACGGAACACGGTCGCTATAAAACTGTCTGCTGCATCCCATACTTTCTCATTTTCCTCTTCGTATTTGGCTGTTCTGTCTCCGTGGCTGCTTTGATGATCAAATACGGCATCCACGATCTCCTGGAGTCAACCAAATACACCATCATCGACAGCATCCTGGTGTCGTTGGGGATCATCATAGTCATAGCGGTGATTGGCAACGTGTTCACGTGGTGTCGCTGCATCTATTGCCTTGTGATGCCGGCTAAGCGACGCGTGTGGAAAATCACGCAGAACGTGAAGAGTTTGAAGATGGAAGGATTCATGCAGAACCTGAAGAAGGAGGTCCATCTCATGACGCAGATGGTCAACGGTCTGGACGCCTTCGTCGGACGCAAGAGCCGCCTGGTGGTCATCGTGGATTGTTTGGACAGCTGTGAACAGGAGAAGTTGCTGCAAGTGCTGGACATTGTGCAGATGCTGTTTGGGGAAACTGACTCTCCGTTCATCACCATCTTGGCCATCGACCCTCACGTCATCATCAAGGGCATTCAGCACCAGATTGACGTCAGTTTTGGTTTCTCAGCTGAGATGTTTTTATTTTGTTTCTAATCCAGGGGCCGTTCCGGAATTCCACCATCAACGGATACGACTACCTCTGCAATATCGTACAGCTCCCTTTCTTCCTCCAGAGCCAAGCGCTTCCGGAGGCTCCTCGCTCAAAGATTGAACGATCGGACAGCACAACTGAAAATACTCCCAAGCACAAGGTAAGGCCATCATCCTACTTCTCTCACCTCCTCATTTGATTGCATTCACAGAGGAGCGATCTGGCATCGACATCTCACCTCTCTCTAGCAGAGAACAAGTCTCGCCTGAAGCACAAGGACAGCATGGGCTCAGCCAAGAACATCTTTGGCAGTTCCACCATTTCGCGCACCCTGCAGTCGAACATGGATCTCTCCAAGACCCTCGAGCAGACCTCCTACTTCAGTGACGTCAACCCTAAGAACATGCGACGCCTCATGAACATCGTGGCTGTGACCAGTGAGTTCTTTTGCGCTTTGCTTGCATATCTTATCAACCGCTTATAGATCGTCTTTTGAGAGCGTATCACCTTGATTTCAACTGGTACAAACTGCTGCTCTGGGTAAACCTGACTGAGCAGTGGCCGTACCGACTGTCCTGGATAATCCTTCACGTGGAGGACCACTCAGACGAGATAGAGGACCCCGTGCCCTTGAAAAAGGTCTACGCAAGGTCACTACGTCTAACTCGCCCCCGACAAATATTAAATTGAATTTCTCATTTCCAGAATTTTCAACAAAATTCCCAACTCGAAGGAAGTTGAGATCTTGGTTGAGATTGACCGCAATCCTCGTAAACTGGAGGCTTTTCTCTCTAGTCAACCCCTGCTGACCGTTGGAGATATGCGTCTCTTCATGGCCTGCACAATCAACGTGGATCCGTACTTGAGAAAAGTCATCCGAGGTCACTTTCTGAAAGGGTTCGCCTTTGGTTTCAATTGTTCTTTTGCAGAATACCAAACAGCTGTCGAGAACATTTCTCAGCAGCAGGAATACAATCTGGGGATGCTGAACGGTATCCAGGAAGCGACCACGCCCCTTAACAACACACTTCATCGTAGATCCAGGCACACGCCCGCTCTTCCAGTCATTGAACCCAGCCCACGGTATAGGCGCCATTTTTCTCTTTAAATCTTGAAATTTTATTTTTTAGGTTTCTTCTATTAAGGTTTTTTATTTTGTTTTAAATTTTTTTTTGTTTTTCTTTATCCAAAGTTACAAATTGTTTCTCTTTTACATTAGTTTATATTTATCTTGGGAATGATTATCCTGGAGATTTTATGAAGACGTCTTCTCTCCCGAACAGAGCCACGCCCACCAGACCTGTGCTGGGTGCGTGCAATTTTCGCGGCCACGCCACACCAGGGCCACCTGGGGTCATGGGGTACGCGAACCCTCTGATGATGTCGCCAGACGTCATGCAGCAGCAGATCCACATGCAGCAGATGTACGGTGGCATGCTAGGCGTTCCCGTGGCAACGCAGCAGAGCAACCATCGTGCCTCTCCCCGCGTTCGTGTTCAGGTGAGCCAGACAGGTGTCTTGCAACGTGTGGCACGCTTCTCCAATCTCTGTTTTTAGATTTAAATTTGCTTGGAAGAATTGTTGGGTGTGAAGCGTTGCTCTTTGAGAAACCTTTTTTAAGAATTGCTTTCTATCTATTTAGCGTTTGCACACTTTTCCCCTAGCTTCTGAGTGTCTACTTGATGTGATTTTGCTGTGCTTTTTTTCTTTTTTCTCTACTGATTATTCTTGTAGGAGATTGATAGTGGGTGCTAGTGACAATTAGGTCAATGACCTAAATATACCAATTAGGTCAATGACATCATTATCAGATGGGCAGAATAATGTTTTTCTTTTCTCAAGGGAGAGCTGCTCTCCCACATGCAGCGTTTGGCCTTTGAGGGTGAGATTAGATAATGTTCTGGAGCGGGATGTTGGGCGTTTTGTTCTTGTACTAATATTATTATAAAATTTAAATATCTAAAACATCTCAGGCAAAGCTTATGAAGGGTTTGAGGTCGCGTTCTCGGGTGAGTAGTAAACACAGCCTGCTAATTCTAACTGCTCAACTATTAACTCTTTAACTCAGCTTCTTCTGTGTTAATAGCTTAGGGGAGCGTCTAATTGTTCAGCTCAATTTGAAGTTCAAACCACATTTCCAGATCTTCTTGCAATTTAATTTATTAAGGCAGCACTTTATATATTAAGGTAACATTTTCCTCTTTCCAGGGCGGGATGCCGAGTGACCTCCTGAGCGATATGTCGGTCAGTGATGTTGGCTGTCTGCTGAACCGTTTGGAGGGCATCAGCCGGCCAGCAGTGCCGACCTACGTTGAGCGCTTGAAGACTAACAACATCAGCGGCTTAGTTCTCTTGCACTGTGATCTGCAGGAACTCAAACCGGTCATGCAGATGACGTTTGGAGACTGGGAACTCTTTCGATCGTGCATCTCAGCCCTGCGAACGAAGGAGGAGCAGGGGGAGGGAAACAGGAGGCAGGACGTCATCTACGAGGGCAACATGTCTCCCAAGGAGTTCACACAAGAGGCCCCCGATCAGAACATAGAGGTACCGGCTGCGAAATACGCCGATAGTAATCGTTCTTCCAAGAGGACTTCTCCGGAGAAGTTGTCGGTGGAAGCACCAGATGGAGCACTGAAGATGCGGAGGAACGACAGCGTGTTTGGGGAAGCGATGAAGGAGACGAATGTTCTGAGGGAGATGATGATAGCAAGCGGAGTGGATGAGGAGTCTTATTTGACCAGTGATGAGGAATTGGGTCAAGCGTCTGACGACAAGGAGTCTCCCCCTGCAGAGATGAGGCGGCTGAAAGAAGTGAAGAAGGTCTCAACGGCCGAGCGCTTGAGTCGTTTGGATTACGAAAAACCACAAAAAAAGAAGCCGCTTGTCAACAGCGACTCAGATTCTGAGGACGCGCAGTTCTTTGTCAAACCCAACATTCCACACGCAGAAGTGCCCAAGATAAAGCTATGCCCCCAGGACCAAGCGTCCAACCACACTCTGAACTTGGAATCGGGCGCAAACAGTGACACAGAGCAGCATAAACACAACCCTCATTTGAGTGCCATGAACCTCTTTCGCAAAATCCGCAACAGTCTGAGCGGAGACAACATCCAGGAAACGGAGGCGCTGTTAACTGGCCCTGAATCAACCAGCCACCCGGTCTCCCAAGGACCAACTCCCTCCTCCCCGACCTCCTGACCCCGTCCTCCAGCCATGAACACCTCGCTCTGCGTAAACTCACCGGGCCATCCGCGTTCCAACCAGTCTCACCGCAGAGCTCGGCTGCCTCAAGTCGACGTTCTTCCAGAGCGCAGTCTCTCTCCTCAGCTGGTCTGAGCGTGCTTTCAAGAGAGGCGTCGGTTGATGGAATTCCTCTGCACATTTCTGAAGGTGAGGATGGAGAACTGATGCTGACGGCCAACGGTCCTCACACTTCTCACGAATGCTCTTCACTCCTCGGTCATGATCGAAGCGTTTGAGTTCCTTCAAGATCACTTTTAGATTTTTTAATTAATTCTGAATAATTTTGTTGTTCCATGCTGATTTGTTTGCCGCTGTTTATTGTTGATTTAGTCTCCCATTAAATGTTTTTTATAATATTTTTATTGGGTCTGTTTTATTTATAAAAAAAATGTATTGACGAATTTAGTGAATATTATTCCTCAGTCAAGAAAGTCTGTGAATATATAGGTATGTATATATATATATATATATATTTATTATTTATTTATGCATTAAGATTTTTAATTTCTGGTATCATTCATCATTTGTTTTTATAAAATGCAGTTTACAAGTAAAAAGCCTCAAATGTGTTGCACAGTTAAGAAAACCAACACAAGTGAATTAATTAACAATAATGTGAATACAGGTCAGTAATTAAAAGCTGAGTTAAAATGAACAATTTTGAGCTTAGATTTAAAAACAGAACATTGTCTAAATGGCGGAAGGCAGTTACAAAGTCGTGAGGGCTCTGTTACAAAAAAGCCTCATGTGTCTTTCAGTAAACTGTCACCGGTTATTACTTTATCCTTCATAATAAAACGAGATATTTTTATTCAGTAAACACGAAATCTGTGAGACATGAACAAGGAAAATTTGGGGAGACATGGAAGAATGAAAGGTAAAAGAAAGAACAAAAGCAGGAAAAATAATAATAATACATGCGTTATTAATATTTTTTTTTTGTAAAGCGCAAAATCTACAATTATAATATGATGTTTCTATGGGCTAAAGATAAGACAAATCCATTGCATCATAATTAATACACACTGATTTTGTGAGGTGAACATTGAAAATATAGCTGACATAAATTTATTTATTGGACATGAATATGCCAATTACACATACAAAACTTATGATTTAAATCACATGTAATGGTATGATACATAATATCTATGCATTTTACAATGTTTACTAGAGATACAACTTTTCAGCTTTTTTTTTTCCTGTAAATTCATTTCCTGCATCATATTTTGATGAACTTTCCTGAAAACAACTCCAAAATGCCTTATATATTATAATATTATTTGTATACATTGTATACAAATAATATTGTAATTTGAATTTGAGGATCGATTTACAAAGGCCTGGAATTAAGGAGAAACAACCATTGCATTTATATATTTTCCATTTTTATTTTGCAAAAAAAAGAATTTTAAAGCTGGGCTCGTCCTTGAATATTCCTGTGCTGAAGAAAAAATAATTGAATTTCTTTAGACAACGTAAATAGAGCAAATGAAGAGTTCTGATAAATACACATGTATATGCATTCATATTGGTGGAAATTGGCAAATGTTCATCATTTCTATCTAACATAAAGGCAATAAGGACAATTGTGCTTCCTCAATGAAAGACAAACTTCGACAGATTACTATTGAATGTCCAGTAATAAATAAATAGATGCATGGACATATATCTCCCCACACTCATTGGAGGCAGTGTTCTCCATTGCCTTGTGTGAGCTACGTGGGCATAACACTCACGTCGTAGAGCATTATTAGCATTAAGGCCACCAGAGACAATGAAGCCATCCGAAGATGAAGTGACGCTGTAAATAACATTCAGTAAATGGAACTTGAATCTCTTGCCATTGTTGGTCATCTGCACAGAAACAAATATTTCCTTCGAAATCTCCAACAACCAGAGACTGATTCCGATCAGCAATCACGAGTGACTCCATGGCTTCTTGGATTATTTTCATGCCCTTTGCGTTTTGCATGAGCTCGTCACTCATAATTGTGCGACACACGAATTCTTTACTGAACAGAGTCAGTTCTAAGTTCTGTAGTAAATCCATGAAGCGACCAGTCCTTTCCTGAGAAGATTTCACCCACTTCTGAAGTAGAAGGAAACTGCCCTCATCAGAACCGTGTGTCGTTAAGAGTGCAATAAGGTCATCCTCTGTCAGTTGGTCAATTTCGGATTCCATGTCAATTAATTTCTTCCAATGATCATTCAAGTAGCTATGGGTCACTTCGATCAGTGTTTCGAGACCGTACAGTCGAGCAGGTTCTTGAGAGACACGCAGTTGGTGGATGCGACTTGCTCACAGAGGAATTCTTCAGCACATTTCTTTAACTTAAGAAGAAGTCTGTCACTGACAGCCAGAAGTTCCTGCGCGTTTTCTGCTGATATTTGAATGTTGCCTGAGTAGAGATATTCCACCAACAGGAGTCCAGTGTTCGAACTAAGTGTCCATGTCGCGTACGGTCAACTTAGTGGTTATCACTTAAGGACCTCGAGAACCAGAGCAGTTCACGATTCTTTCGAACATCTTTCTTTTTTGGTTAAAGAAGTCTCAAATTTAAATATGCACCGTTATCCCAATGCTATCATAGTATATACGTATACTAGTACATGTATATGTATGAAGATGTTCCATTTCATCAAATGATCTGTTGTGCAGTCGGCTTATAAATATAGAATAGTATTTGACATTATTTCATTTTTATTTTTATTTTTGGCACAACATACATGTATAAACCAAAGGCCACAGAATTTTGGACAAAAGCCCTAGATGAGAAAAGTATGAGCAAAAATACTCCATTTAGGAATGGGGTATCTTTCGTATGAGAGTTGAATAAAACAGATTCTTAACCGGTACATGCATGCTATAAACTTCACAACCCATGTCCGGCATTGGTCGACAGAAGCTCATTCATTTATGTGCGAGTAATTGAAAGTTATCGGGTCTCCGGTGTTGCCCGAGTCTCGATCCGTATACACTTCTTGAACATCGAAGTTAGCAGGAGAAGGATAATCTCGCCAAATTCCGCCAAACTGAGAAAACTTGCACCGAGGCATAAACCGAGGTTGCCACCAATATCAGCTGAAAGAAACATCAAGCAACATGAAAAGCAACTTCGGATATTATCGGACGATTCTATTCAATGTATAATTGACTCTTGGGTTATTGGCACAAAATGTGAAGGGCCAAGCAAATTTAAACCCAAAATTAAATTACTAGGCACACATACAAATATAAAAGCAGATCATATACTCGAATAGCCTCTCATGTACATTACTATATATATTTGCTGAGAAAGAAAAGACAACTTATGCAGAAATATAGAAACAAAGAACAAAGATATTAACTTAGAAAGACACGGGATAAGAGAGAAAGGAGAAAGTGCTATAAGATGTCAAACGTATCATCAGAATATAACAATTTATGTTACTACTAATGTTATTGATCTATTATTTACATTAATTTACGTCGCAAATTGATTGTGAATGAACTAACATTGCAGGTCGGTCAATGTGTATGACTCATACTCTTCGATGAGCTCGTAACTCAGTGATTCAAAGTATATCTTCAAATCGATGATATTTTTCCTACAGAATAAAGAGAGTTCAAACATGAATAATCCAATGGGCAATTAAATACCTGAAGTATGTTTCGTCGCGACCTTCTTTGGCTGACATTTCGCCCAGGGCCAGATCGGAAGGGTACAGGGCCTCAGACTTACGCACTCGGAAGTAGGCTTCAGTGCAAGTGTCCCGACAATCGCACAAATCGAGGAATGTTTGGTTCTTCGAAAATTCATCTGCAGACAACAAGTCTGGATTCAAACTTCAATGTGATTTTGAGACAATAAATGGTATGAAATTATCTTTAATGAATATATGTAATACACCTATAAACGTATGTTAAGGAATCGCTCGACACGTAAACCAACCAGAACCCAATAATTATAAACTAGAAATGTTCATTTCACGCCCAAACGTCGCTGTAACTTACACTGTGCAATCGTGACACAATCTAAATATTCTCCGAGGCTGCAATCTGTGATGTTATTAGCTGCAACAAGGGGGAAAAGTCACCAGAAGGTAAGCGGCAAATATTTAACTTGGTAAGACCAAAACTGACCGTGCAGATTCCAAGGCCTGCACTTGCATCCTTTCCCGTGGATCACGTATTTCACCAAACAGTTGTAGACGCAGCCTTCCTTCGAATATTTCTCGATGAATTCGAGAGGGTTGACGAACGAAGGGTCGTCAGTTGAAACGCAGCTACTTTCATCGCCGAAGTCAGATGGTAGTCTCTTTACCTGGGGAGTATACATGGCTGGATACGTTTCCCTTTCTAGCCCTCACATTATTTACTAAGTACCAATGGAGTTCAGAGTACATTCTGGAGTGAAAATCTTTTTTGAGCGAATGCACTTTTAATTGGTGAGTGTCGATCAACGTGACTGGCCATACTGAGCTTCAATCATTGAAATGGATAGAACTTTGATGTATCTAATTGCAAATCACTAGATAAACGAAGAGTATGTTCAGTATTTTGTGTTCTGATCTATTTCATAATGATATTAAATCCCACAATGACTATATCTTACCAAAACCTCTTCAATAGCAAGGTAAGTTTCTGTGCCAGGAGCTATTGCAGTACCAAGGTCGGATATTAGGGGCCAGGTAAACGGATGATGAACCAACACCTGTAAACACGATGGCTGATTGAATTACTTCACACATTGGGTACTTCTACTGTGGAATAATTGTGATGGTATAACCATTAATTACGAAAGATTAAGAGCCCAAAGTATTCGATTGGCATGACAGGTGGTAGCAGAGAGAAGGAGGAGAGAGAGAATTTGTGATTTTCTTTTAACTCACCTTGAAGCCAGCCGATTTGTGTTTGAAATCCTGGTATAAGTATTCGTCCTGATGAACATTCAGATTGAGTTGCAGCCCACCCTCGACACCAATCCGATTAGCCTGGAGACTACCATGCTGCATGACGTAATCATAAGAGTTGAAGGTGAAGCAATGTCCCATTTGAGTTGAATATGGCGTCATGTACAAGTGGCAGATATCGTCTTCTCCACCCCAAATACATTTGGTGAAAGTCGTATTTGGCGTGTGGGCTCCCTTCTTAAAGATATCTCCCATGGTGTACTTTTCATCAAACCTTCTTCTCAATTCTGGGTCTGATACATTGACCGTTGATCTGGGATCTCCTTTCAAGGCCCGAATCACGTTCAGTAGGAATTCGTCAGCTTCAATGAATGTTTTGCGCAGGACGTTCATGTTGCAGAAGGTGACTGCAGGGAAGTCGGTCGGTTTTTTATCGATTACACGAATTCTTGTGCCGATTGGGTGGCTTTTGTATTTGGCAATGCGGTCACTGGCCACGTAAAGGAAGAAGGCGCAGAATCCGAGCAGAAGCAGAAACCAAATCACTCTGGAAAGTATTAAAATCGAGTGCAAAAAAAACTAGTATAAAGTGTATACTGGATATGCATGCATATACATACAACAACGACACATAAAACTTACATTGCGGATCTGTTACAATGCTAATTAAACTCATTAATCCGATTCCCTTAATTTCCAACTCCAATTTTGATTTTTGGCGACCAAATTAAAGTTTCCCTTAATAATCCGTCGGCGTTATCCTTTGATGTTTAAGCTACAAAAATCTCGATCGTTCAAAGGTTATTGTCCATAATACAATGTCTGTTTGTGTTATATTTAAAACATTCATGTTAAAGACAACGACCTGCTTTGATAAAGGTGTTAACTGTCGCAAAAAACATCTCTTACTTTTTTGTCGGCGTGTTTGAGGGGCTTCTTTAATGAGCGGTCAATGACCTTCAAAGAAGTGAGTCGATTTACTGTCGTCTCACAAATGCAACAACATAACAATTAATAATTGTCGACACAAAGGAGTTGACTCGGCGCTGAGGGGGCACCAAAAAGCACAATGGGTTAAACCGCTGTCTGCAATCCTATGCCGACCGTGGGGGTCGAGGTCCCGGGTTCGAGACCCGATCAGGCCACGGGCGTTATGATTGTGAATTATAATTGTAATTCTTCCGTGACTCTGCAGTGCTGCCCAACTGCGTAACAAGGCGGGGCGCTGTGTACTACTGTCTATGGTGGTATGCAGGATAAAGAACCCTTGGGATTTATCGATAAGAGTAGGGGGAAACCCCGGTCCCGGGCCTTCTGTTCTGGCGCCCGTATCACCCGAATGGGTTGGGTGGAGCCGTAAAACCCCATCACTCAATCACTCACTGACTCGGCGCTGATTGCATAACAGCATGATGAGAGCGTTTCTCAATTGTTTTGGCCCTAAAACGTGCAAGGCATGAAAACATTAATTAAAGGCCATCACACTCTGTGCGTCCGATTGACTGAGCTTGATGAGCAGAAGCAGTCGGTACTGTTTAACATGGCGTAAGCTGCCACAAAACGCATGCACTCTTCCATTAAACATTCATTCATTGCTTCTATAAAATTTTACTGTAATGAGAATTTGTCGAAAAAAAAACCTAACAATCTAATCATATTATTTCCCTGCCTTGATCAACATTGGAAAATCGGTCTGTACTTTGTTATTTGGATTTTCGTTGTTGAACCCCATAAGGACCGCTATAATGAGGCGAATTTGTTCATCTGACTCCCTCTTTAATCCGACCCAAATAACTGGGAACGAACCCGTGCGGATTAATGAGGGTCGACTGTAAAATGCAATTTTCCATTTTATTGAAATGAGTAAATTTTTTATTAAAGCTTTCTTGGTTTAACTATGGGATATATCCTGAGCAAACTGACTGACCTCCTGGGCCCGCTCCGTTTGATGTCCCAGGCATGGCTGACTCCGTGAACCGTGGAGTGAGCCGCAAATTCATGGAGCTTCTGACCAACGCTTTCTCCTTGTTTTTCTGCCATGCTCCACCGCACAATTGCGACACCTTCCAATGTTGATTGACTTTTGTCTGGCTACGCAATCGACAGAGGCCTTTTTACTCGACAAACATTATTAAATGTCGCAGCGTCATGCATATTGCACGAAGGGTGCAAATGCATGGAGGGCGGGAAAATAGTTGACACACTCGACTGACAACAGATCGATTCACATGTTGGTGCATTGGCGAGGTCACCCTCAGATAAAAATATTCCTCTCAGCTCCATGTTGGGAGAGTTATAGGCTCCTGAATCGCTCAGCCAATTCAATCTGTCCATAAACATCTAATACTGGTGAATTAACATACATTTATAATGAAATTCAATAATATGTCACATTCTGTTCGACAATCAACACACATCAATAATTGAGCACAGAATGAATTGTAACCCAATCATTTACAGCAACAGCAGATGCATGGATTAATCAAGTTGATTTTAGGATTGATCCGTAGTCCAATTAATGATGAGCATCGTGACTGGGTATTCCATGCAGTCACGACAATCTCGTCCAGATCGTTTTGTGTTCGGCTATTCTTGTTCTCTTTGCATTCTTTGATGTCCTCAGCAGTTGATCAGGGGAAAGTTAACTTAATTACTCGACCAAAATAGATGGCGAGAGTGTGACAAAGGGAAACTCAATTCAATTCATAATATTGAAGATTTTTATTTGTGTCTCAAAAATGTAGCTCCGATGCTTAAATACTAGTAGTTAAATGGGGTCTATTGTAGAATTTCCAATTGAATACTAGTATGTACCTGTAAAATTTTCGCGCTTGCCTAAAAAAAAAAAAAAAAAAAAAAAAAAAAAAAAAAAAAAAAGGTAAAAAAAAAAGACGATGAATAGGCATCATTGAATGCATAACTAAGGGATCGCTCTCGATATAATATTATGTAATAGTGCTGTTGTTTTGATTGTAACACTATTGTTTATTTCTTTAAATCAAAACAAAGCAGAGAGTTTGTATATTGAAGCGCCATGCAACAAAGGACAATCCATAATGCTCGTTGCATACAGAAGTAGAATAGGACAAATTACATGCAGTGAAAATACGTGTGTAGGGAGAGATAAGCTACAGGCAAACGTGGCTTAATTATGTGTGGACTGAAGTAATGTAATAATGTTGAGTAGGAAGATAAACCAAATATGGAATCATTTTGTGGAAATGTCTGAGTAATTTCAGTGATGATCAACTGAAAAAAAATGCGCAGGGTGATTCAACGTATGATATGCTTGTTTGTTGCTCAATTTATCGTTTAGTGATTGATTCCCAGGTTCAATCAAATCTACGGACGTGATTCTCATGCGATTAGTGGCGATCTTGCTGATGG
>KB303236.1:260-20659 GCA_000328365.1 Capitella teleta
GCCAATTATGACGTTCTTTGACTGTCTGGTGGTATACTGCAATGATAATTGGCATAGCTTATTTCAATATAAGTCCACTGAGCATAGCAAGTCTACTGGGTTGAGCCCAGCTGATCTCTGATAGAGCCATAAATATGTCAACTTCTGTCAAGATGAAGACTGAGTTAGACCATTTGGCGAATTGAATAGTTCTGCACAGCCTATATGCTGTAGTATTGACAATCCTTTTAATTGTTGGATTGTATTGGTTTTCATTATACATGAAATGATATTGTAAAGTCATGTCAGATGGAAATGCATATCTATATAACTCATTGGTTGCGCAATTGTGCTGTAAATCATAAATTGAAGCATATAATATAGTTTGGTATCATGAACTAATATTGCTGCAATTACGCTCATGTGTCCTTGATCAATGTTCATCATTAGTTCAATTAAAAATTTTCCTTTGTCACATCTCTGATTGATTCTTGTTTTATTTTTTATTTTATTTTATTTTTTTTATAACCGCTTTCAACTTTCATTGTGAAATCATTCATTCTAACTTCCGCTGACGTTGTTGTTGTCTTAAAGAAAGCACATTTTTCACGAATTCGTGTTCTTTGAAAGATTCTTTTTCTTTGTCAATTTAATGCAAATTCCGCTGTTGAAACTACCAAGTAAGTCAGTGATGAAATTGTAAGGTATATTCTCTAACTGTTTTCTTTTGTTTGTTTCAGTACATTAAATAAACTTCGTCTTCGTCATTTCTGAAGACACTCAATCGAAATACAGTGATTGGTACAACGCCACAGCGACAATGGGAAACGAAGAAGAACTTCAAGAAGCGAGCAAGAAGAAAAAGTCAGTCCTTCAAGCTGCCTTCACCAGAAGCCTAAACAGTGCCCGCAATTTGGTAACAGAGGACTCCGTTCCAAGGAATGTTATCAGCAGTGCACTTGCTGATATTGACGCAAAGTTCAATAATCTAGAAGCTCATTGTCAGCAGATGTTTTATAATGATATTCTTACCGAAGGTGAGCTCGACTCATTCCTTCAAACGAAAAAAAAAAAAAAAAAAAAAAAGCGGAAACTTCAACGATTCAGCTGCTATTGTGGAAAATTATTGATTCTGAGGAAGAACCTGTTGTGAAGAACGATCCTCAGTATGACCAACTTCTAAAGATGGTGCACGTCACTTCCACTCTTCCAAAACCTGATGCAAGGGTTTTTGACGGCAATCTAAAAGGCTACTTTAGTTTCATATCGTTGGTTGAAACTCATATTGAAGAAAACATTACAAACAAGAAGCAATGTCTGGCGTACTTGATTGACAATTGTACGGAAATTGCTCATGAATCTATCTCCTACTTTACTCAATGTCAAGATTCCGAGAAAGCTTATGATGAAGCCAAGAAGATGCTCAAGGAGAAATCACATCGGGTCACTCGTAGTGTGATTACGTCCTCAGACGATTTGGTTGCCGTCTTAAAACACATCCTAAGGTTCCCTCTGCTCAATCTTTCCTCAATGTTCAAGGTTCTTTTTTTTTTTTTTTTTTTTTTTTTTTTTCTTTTTTGAACTGACTATCGTGATTTTGCAGATTGTTCTTTGTTTGGTGAGAGTCTCGGTTCCTCTGCTGATGATTTGAGAGCCTTAGAGCTTCAACAGTTCAACAGTCTACTGTTCTGAAAAATGATGGTTTTGAAGTTGGAATTCCATGGCAACAAGATCATGAGTCCTATAGGCAAGAAATGGCAAAGTTTATTGATCCAATGCCAGAAAATGAGAAATTGAAATAAAATTATAAATTTTTTTTCGCTCAATTCTCTTTTTTTTCTTTTTTTTTCTTGATTCGACTTTGCCTCAGTGATTGATAACAAATATTCTTATTGAGCTAATTACGAATGAGAAATAACAAGATGCAAATGAAATGGTATATGCTGATTCCAATAGGTAGCAATTTCATCTCTATATTAATTTAGGGTTGAGCTCATGCATTATATAACACCAAAGCAAGTTGTCGATTGAATAACTCTTTTTCCATTCAATAGAAAACACTTTCTACAGTCAGGCCAATATGGCGCTTAGCAACGCCCACATTGGGTTTACACTGACGTCACTCAGCCGCTTCACTCAGTCTCCCTTCATCCCTTGTCTCTGTACAAGGTTACCTTATCTCCGTAAGAGGCATCCAGCTGCGATTCTCATTCCTTCCTGTGATTCGTCCGAATGATCACGTGGTGACAGGGGGCGGGGCTTCACTTCTTTAAGAGTAAACGCTCCGCTGATGCGTGTCGGAGACGAAGCGGCCTCACTCTCGAAAGCTGTCTTAACTTAATTAATTAGTCTCGAAAGCTGTCTTAACTTAATTAATTACTCTCGAAAGCTGTCTTAACTTAATTAGCATAACAATTGCTGCGGAGTTGCAGGTGACAGCGAAATAAGCTTCTCTAACTGCCAACAACAAATGATCGAGCTTAGCTTAACTACATGTACCATCAGTTAGAACGATCTAAGATGACATCGAGGCTGAGACCCTGCTATAAAAGCTGACCACACTCAGAGTCATCTCATTAATCTCTCGATCAGCATTCGATATTTGCACACTCAGCAATTACTCTTAGCCATCTTGACAATGCCGCCACAAACTGAATCTCGTCATGGCCACGGAGAGGACATCTCGCACAGGAAGCGTCCTTGCAGGTGTGTATGGTTGATGAGATGCTGAGACACGGATTGCGAATCTGCAATACATTTCCACCAAATAATAATAATATATAATATATGTTTTATCTTTGCTCAGTTCTCCCCCGATGCGTGTGCCATTGTTCGTTCCCACCAATGGTTAGTTTGTTTTTATCTTGTTTTATCCTCTGACTTCAATATTATTTCTTTCAGTGGGCAAACCGTCTTTAAGAAGCACTCTCAAAATAAGAAGAAAGAATGGCAGAGAAATGGTTCCTCTCTATATTTGGACGATCGGCAACTCCAATAGGCATGGCAACAGTAGGTGTTTACTCTCGTTCTTTCTGATTTTATCGTATTTTTATTCTTATCACATTTTCAAGAGGACGAAATCGAGCTTATTTACAGCGAGGAATGTCAGTATCAAAACTCAAATAATGGTGACGATTGTAAGTTATTGATCTTCTGATTTGGTTATATTATTAACAATTAATTAATTTCAGCGGACGAAATCAACAGCTCTGTGAAAAGTACCTTAAGGAAGAACGCGCCAGAGTTTGTCCCTAGTAATGAATGGGTGTTTGGAAACTCTAACAAAGATGTCGATTGTAAGTAATTGGTCTTCGGATTTTGTTTTGATTATTATTAATAACTAAAAAACCCAGCGGACGAAATTACCATATCATTGAAAAGTGCCCTAAGGAAGAGCGCGCCAGAGTTTGTCCCTGGCATGAAATGGGTGGTTGGAAACTCTAATAGTGATGACGATTGTAAGTAATTGGCCTGCGGATTTTGTTACATTACTAAAGATAAATCAATTTCAGCGGAGGAAATCAGTATAACTTTGAAAAGTACTCTGAGAAAAAATGCACCAGACTTTGTCCCTGGCAAGGAGTGGGCGGTTGGAAACAGCACTAAAGATGACGATTGTAGGTATTGTATCTTGTTTGGTCTGCTGATTTTAATATTCATTCCATTTCAGCTGACAAAGTATGTTGCCTGTGTGAGGAGCCTGTCAAGAGAACTTTGTTCGGGATGTTATCCCACTGCAATCACGTCTTCTGTGTGGAATGCCTCCGCGGCTGGAGGTGTGCCCCAGGCAGGGAGCATATGCTGAAAAGGTACTGCTTAATCCCTCCAAGGCTTTGCACTAATGGTTTTATTTGTTTGTCTTTGCAATAGAACCTGCCCCAAGTGTCGCGTGATCTCGAAAACAGCAATCGCCAGCCCCCTCTGGATTAGTGACCCATGCACCAAAGCCAAGAGGATGAAGTCCGTCAGACCCCTGCAATAAACAAATAAATTGAAAATTGAATGCTTAGGGTTTATTTTTTGTCTATTCTTTCTTCAATTACAATTGGTGATCAAATAAAATTGTGTTTGGCTCTGAGGAGCATTTGTTTATCTTGAAGCAGGATTCACGGTTCAACGAAATGCTTTTTTTAACGTAATGTTCAAATCTGACCAGTCAAATGAACTGAATGAGCATTCTAGTTACTCCTTTATAATTCAATGGCTCAATAGCTGTTCAGGTGAGTGATTATTACTGGTTGGGGCCCCAAATTTGTTTCTAATTATTGTGTATTAACTATCGCACTATACATATGCATTTAATTCCTGGTTGGCATAAGCATGTATAAAACCGAAACTTGTTTATTTAAAAAGGCGCGATGATAAAATATTGTTGCATACAAACATACAAAATGATGTACATATAATCCTAAATTGATTGCTCGATGTTTAACTGAAAGTGAGAAGAGATGACTGCAAATAGAGGCTTCTTCGCTTCACCACATGTCACTTGCAAGATGCCGAGTCAACGTTCCACACAGTTTGTACACAGCATTGCACCTTCATGTGAAATTGATGAGTTCATTATGCATGTAGACCTACTGCTCTGGCGCGAGGGGTCAAAATAATATTGTTGTTGTGGTATAACCAGCGAAGCTTTCCTGTCGCGCTTTTATCTCCATCTGAAACACGAATCATAACGCTGAGTCTTCAAGCGTTAGAGCACTGCCCAATTGTAGATTTCGCCCGGGGAACCAATGAGACCGTTATGTAACCGAAGATTCACGGTGATCCTCAGTTGTCGAACTAAATCAATTCTCCGTTTCTATGCTAGTAGCAGGACCACAACCTAAAAGAACCGCACTTTAAATATGCAAATAAATTAGTGAGCGATTAGCATTTTGCATTGGCTCATTAATTGATATCGATCGACTAATCAGCTAATTGAGTTCATCCAAAAATACACTTGTGAAATTATGCTTCTTGATCATCCTTGAATTGGACAGATTCTACAATTCGACAAGTTACACGAATCATGGATGAGTTCGTCGTGAATCATGTGGACGCAAACCTATTCCACTCAAGAAGTCGTCAATTATGACGACCGATTGCGTCATGCTCCACCTCGGCATCTTTTCCTTTGTTATCATGGTAAGGTGTTTCTTTGGCATTCTCATCGCTCTGTACACGACTGGTGGCGAAATTACTATGGAAATCTTTCTCGTCATTTTCCTCTGCGGAACAGAACCTGCTTTAATATAATTAATAGCTCAATTATTGCCTATATGCAGATAAAACATGTATATATTTTATCTTTTTTATTTTTTATTTTTTTATAATCTGCATTGTTTCTGCTATCATTAAGAGTCTCATTTAATATGCTTAATAACCAAATGCCGCCTACTGGACACGTCTTGAATTGTGAGTAGAGTCTACTCGGCTGCTAAAATTTGTCAGAAAACTTTTTTTGGTCAAAGAATCTATTTTATTCACAATTACTTCATGCATGGTAACATTGAATTCCTTGTTGAATCCTTTGTCATTGACTCAAATAGTACCGAACAAGGCAAGCTCTACCCATGGGATAAGTCGTAAGGCAACCGGCTTGTGCTTCACTTGGCACTGTGTAACTCAATAAATGGCACACAGTCTGATTTCTCTCCCCACTTCCGGTGACACCCTTGCGTCTCTTCCGCCAGGAATCCGCTGCCATTGCTATGCGCGTGATTCCGCGGATCCTTTTGAGCCACGTCTTTGAGTCCGTCGTTCCATGGATTCGGATTCCAGGGCAAACTGATGAAATGCGGACGCTGACATCGACATTTGCGTTCACTTCGTCCTTGTGAACCTCATTAGGACATATGTTCAGCTCATACGATTCATTCAGTTGTTCAATGTCCATCTTAATCTCGTCCGTGGTCTTTTGCAATTTACAATGATTAGAATCAATTGTCTTTGGTTTATTCTGTCCATTTCCGCAGTGGTCGTATTTTCTGATTTTGAACGTTGACATCGCATCGGTCGTTGTTGATTTCGTTGCATTTTCCTTATCGCCATATTTGACTTCATGACTCAATTCTCCATTTTGGGGTCCTCTCCTCTGATCTTTTATCCACGTTCCCATATCGATCTCTGGTTTGTTGTTCGATTTTCCCTTACATTTCGTCCACGTCGTCGTCTGACCTGCACTGACCAGAGTTTTCTGTAAGTCTGTCGATCTCATATGACAACGTTCCGTGGGATTGTTACCACGCAGTTTTCTATTCATTTCTTCCTCATATTTTGTGGAATGGTCTTGCAATTCAATTTCGTTCACTTCGAATTCTGATATGATGTTGCTGCGCATTTCATTGTGGACACACTGCGCCTTCTTCCGCGGTGGTTTTTCTCTGGAATTTGTCTTAATTATCGTCCTGTCATTAAAACGAACCTTCGTCATTCGTGTTCCATTTTTGTTTTTTCGTCCTCTATGGTCATATGAGGTTTGGTCTTTGATGTCCATTTCAATCAGGAATATATTCTACAATTCTTATGCGAGGCTTGTTGAGTACTAGTACAACATGTTGTCCTCTGGATAGGGGAATATCTCCGTGTTTAGAGACGACAGCGATGATTGTATTGCTGAATAAATGTAGACCCACTAGTATTCGAAATCATGAAGGAAAATATAACATTCCATTTGGTTGAAGAGATGCGCAAGTTTTAATTACGTAGTAATAGAGTAATCAGCAGGAATTAGCTGTGTTTCACACCAAATAAATGAACGTAGATCCTGTGAATGATGTGCCGTCAGTCTATCAAATCTTTAAATCGCTATTCTTGCATTTCTTCAAAATTCCTCCTCGTGTTGCTATGGCAACGATTGCATTTTATAATTCGCTCACGATCCATGACACGATCTTAATTAAACATTGCGTTTTTTCGAGAGCATAATTACTATGAGGCCGAATTAGCTTCGCATGAAACAAAAAAGCGAAAACAAAAACCAAACTGTTGTCTGGGTTAAGTTAAATTCAACTATTTAGTAGGAGTATAATTCGTGCCAATTTACTCCAATTAAGAATAAAAATGAAGAACAGGAAATAAGCGACATTTGTTCCTACACTTCTTTATGTGCGTGATATTCAAAATGTTCCTTTATTCGTGGATAGTATATAATTATAATAATTATATTAAATATACTTGGTTTTCGGACAACATACGTAAAGCAATTATGACAATCCGTCAACAAAACTGGAATAAAATCTAAAATCCGAGTGCATAATGTGTATAGAGAACTTCTTTTATCTGCAGACGCTAATCAATCTACCTGTTGGAAAACGCTGGCTGAAAAATGAATGAACAGTGAGCATAAATATGCCAAAGTAATTCATATGCCACACAAACCATTTTCGTAGATGTTGTCTTGATGCTCATCTTCAACCTCATCTTCGTCGAACGTTGATGCTCGATTGTTCTTCAACGCATCTCGGATACATTCATGGATGAAGATGTACTGGGACTATAAATAGTATGACGTTGAATTAAAATCATAACCTTGGGGTGTGAATTACAACCTCTACTTGGACCATAAGCACACGATGTTTCCTCATTTCAGACACAGTGCCATATATGTCAATTTTTTGCCCAGTCTCAATTTGCTGAAGAAGTCTGTCGACGGCAATGAAGACCCCTGTTCTGCCCATGCCATTGCTGTGTGGAGTAGAAATACAACGTGCAATGAGGCGAATATATTGAACCTAGAACGCATATTCACCCGCAATGCACAATCATAGGACCATACATAGTTGGTCGAACACAGTTTCGAACTACCTTCACGAATTTCAGAAAGTGAGAAGTTTGATCCAATGGTCCATCAAACGTGAGTGACAAGAATTGGAACTGCTGAATCACACGGTGAGTTTCACCCTGGAAAATAGCGGCATAGAATAATTATGGCGAGACATATCCTGCTTATAATATCCCATACGCGTGTACTGCCACGCCAAACATTCCCAAAAATTATTTCAAGAGGAACATACATAAGAAATAAATAAAATAAATACAGAGTATATACAGCATCAATTTTAAAGACTATACCCCAGTTAACCAAATAAATAGACCAACGAAATATGGCCAGTTATCCGGTTCTAGAAGACTGCACATATTAACCATGTATTGGAAGCTTTTCGTGCTCAAACTCACCAAGTAGGCGTCGATTATTCTTATTGTATATTGATCAATAATCGATTCTGACCGCATCTGAAGTTTGAGATCACCAATCGAAATCGACTCCCCCTCTGCATTGGGCCAGTATGGATAGCACTTACTCTGTAAAACAGACATAGCAAATCACCAAAGCACAGAGGAAATAAAAGCCCCTGACTGAACCTACCCGCATACCCTCCTCTAATTTGGTTAACATGACAATAATTGACACATTTTGCTCCCAAATCATTCGCCAGAAATCGCTTAAAGTCCCTTTCATTGGGCCCTGGGCAGCAATGTATTCAAAATTGGACGAAACGCCCTGTAATAAGCCATATTTAGAGCAGCTATAAAGTGCACCATAGCACAAATTACAGGCAAGTAGCTGGCGTTGATGTAATCCGAAAACTCATTAAATGTGTTAACAGGCAACAGTTTCACTCTCGAGAAATCAACTGAAAAAAAAAAGAAAGTTGATAAAACAATGATATGATGCTACAAGAAACGAAAATTATATTTCTTAATGACCTACATGGAAGTAAGCTACAGTAGCGGTTCTTTGATCTGTTGCCAACTCGATCCCCTGCGTGGCAGGGATCTTTCCGCGGAAATTCATCTCGTATTGCCTCATATTCTTCATAGAAAAGGCCATCATTGTGCATCATGGTAACATATTCGTCGAAATTATCCAGATGTACTGGATCCGGTCTATTGAGGAAAGTTAATATGAAGCTTCATAATTATTATATATTTCATCATGTGATCATCACCTTTGGTATTTGTCTTTGAGGACTCTAGAAATACAAAATTAAGATTGATTAAGATTTCCACAACAATATGATAGATGTCCAATACTTGTTAGCGATGCACAAATGTTTTTAGCAATCTCAGTTCATCAAATTAGAGTCGATTTTCTCATGGCCCAAAGAATGCTAAGTGACTGTATACACGAATAGGAGAATGAACCGACCTTGCCGAAAAAGTTGTCTTTGCATAATTAGAACGGTGCTCAGGTGTTTCTGCGTCTAAACTAAAATAAGTCAACGAAAAGACTAATTATGATCATGCTCAGAGTGGTTGATTCGGTTGTCCCACCCCTCTCTCCGTCTCTTCACCAAAACGAAGGCGGCGGGAGCAGCCACAATGACTATAAACAAAGATATCACCACACCCACGATGATAGCAGTCGGATCCGACTCTTTAACTGTTGGAAAAAAATCTGATTGAAAGATCAGCTTCTTAGAAGAAGTACCCGTTCTCCATGTGGCATCCGAATATTTGGTCACCACACACCCCTTTCCAGTGCAAATCACAGCTTTCATTCTTCACGGGGCAAATATTCAGAGGTCAAAGCAGTGAAATTGATTGCCAAACCCACTTGTAGTGTTTGTCAGAGAGGAGATGTCCGTTGCAGTAAGTGACTTCATCACTCTTGTCACACTCGCCATCCCCAATGGTTACTTGGACATGCTCCTCGCCTTCGCCTCGCGCATCGAGGGTCTGAGGCGTGAAATCAATGCTCCAGTCATCGGGAGTGGCTCGGTATGGCGTGACTAGCCTGTCTGCAAACGCCCTTCCCCACGGCACATACTTAGTGTTGAGTTCGTTGAGAGAGATCTCTTCCAGATCGTCATCCAGGTCATCTGAATCATGAGGATGAGAAATGCATGGATAATGGACAGGAGGCACTGACCAGATTCCTGAGCGACTATGACGCCCTGGAGGGACAGTTCTCCATTCCCGTGGTCATTGATGAAACTTCTGGCTATCTGGACTTGAATTCTAATAATAATAATAATAATAATAAATTTATTTTATATAGCGATCATAAAATTCAAAGAAGTCTCTGACACGCTGTACAGAAATATTAAAAACAATTATAAAGTATACAAAGTAAAATGCATAAATAAATAAAACAGTCAGTGAAAATAGTATGAGCGAAATAAAAAAGTTTTTAGCTTACGTTTAAAAATGGCAATTTCAGTTTCAAAACGTAGGTCATCTGGTAGAGAGTTCCATAAAATGGGGCCATAAACACTAAAAGAACGTCGATGTATATTGGTATTAAAGCGTGGCACAGATAAAAGGTTGAGATTTGAATTGATTTGAATTCTAGTCTGAGAGATGACATCATCGTTGCCACTTGATATGACATCACTGCCACCATCAGGTGGAGGGACTGGAGCTGGAAACAAAGTATTATAGCGATGTCGTCTCTTAGCGAAAGAACTCACAGCACTGTCCAGTGGACACTTGCTCAGAAGAAAATAAGTCCCCCAGTTCGTTGACGTCTTTATTTTTCACCCTCATCTATCAATGATCAAAGATAGTAATTTGTTGTACAGTGAAGCCAGTTTGCTCTTACGTTGAAAGTGTATTCAACATTGTTTGGATTCAAATTTTTGATCACTGCACTACATTCGGATTCTCTGGTTGCGAGACTGGATTTGTGGAATGTTTGATTCCGTTCTTCTCCTTGCTGTAAAGATGCTTCGTGTCAGACCAATGCTAAATCAGTGGGCGAAAGGTTTTTACCTCAGTCCACGAAACAATGTACAGCTCAATCTCTCCTTTCACATCGTATCCGTCTGGGTCTGTCCAATTTGCCCGCATTTGATAGCATTGGTTGATCGCATAAAGGGGTTTCACAACAAAACTGCTAACCGGACCGGATGCTGTGGATTGAGTCGTATCTTTTGATGCTTGGTTGATAAATAAACTACCTGCAGGGAGGGTTGATCCGGAGCCAGTACCGTCGCTAGGTGTGGCATACACCTCGCCGGTCTCATTGTACACAAAACTCAAAATGTCCACTGTGTATGTCCTGAAAGCGTGCAGACCATCCACCACCACTCTGCGATGAAGGAAGCCTTCCAGCTCAACCCGTTTGACAAAAGAACTTCCACTTTCGGAGAGAGTGACATTGTAGTGAGTGGTATTTGCGGTGCTGATATTTTGAACAAGATCCCAAGTAACAACGATGGACGAAGAATCAACAGGTTCTGCTTCTACATTGGAAGCAGCAAATGGGGCTGAAGAGAGGGATTGGGGAACACTTGCCAACTCGGAAACAGCTCACCTCCGATTTTGGTCGCCTGTGTAGTCACATGACTCACCGATATCAGCAGCCAGAGAAGTTTTCGGATCAAAATCTCCATCATCGAAACCACAGATCCATATCCTATTCACAACATTTGGTTCGCTCGCCAGTTAGTAGTTACTGCTCAGACAAATGCTATTCGCAAGCGAGTACAAATTTGTATTCATTTGATGAGTACCCTTGTGACTACTCAAAGGGGCCTTGTGTGACTTAAAGTGGCAATAAAGATTAGACTATATAATACAATCACGGTCAACATAACTATTCTGAAATCTCTGTCACTGAGCTAAAAGTCAAACGAATAAACATGATTCAATTAGTTCGGTCAAAACATTCAATGCATAAATTAGTCATCGCGCTCAGCTTCTATGTACTTGTGTGGGATGTCACCCTAATAGATGGGCATCCTAATCCTAATCAGCATTATTTACCCGCAGTAGCATTCACACTGTGGCGAGTAATCTACGGTACACCACTGAAGGCAATTGTCTAAACAAGGCATTCAGGACATTGAAGTCCAGACGCTCTCTTATCCTTGCTATCTGCTTTGACATTATGATACAGCTCTATTCGATGGTCTCAACCTATACTGCCCACAGTTCTGAGTCGTCAGTCTGTTGCATTGAACCGTTAAATCTGGAAATAATCAAACGATGCGATGGCCATATGTATTGATTTGATAGCGCGGCATTCGGTTTGCCCATTTCATCATGACAGTTTCATTGCTTCTGACGCTGGGGAGGGAAGAGGGAGTATACAGGAAGTCAGAGAGGGCACTTCCGTCAAGAAGGCGATGAAAAGAAGCCAATGAAGAGGATACAGCACAATGGAAATAATTGCCCAGCAAAACAGAATGCCCATGCAGGAGGAAATCTAACCTAACATTCTGGCTGATCTCGATCGCATGAGGATCAGCCCTACCGTGTCATGCCCAAAACGAGTCCACGCTAATTAAAAATGTATATAATACGACATGCAAATAATCCGACAATTAGCAGCGTTCATGCTCTAGCCTGCAATTTTGCAAAGGGTCACAACAACCGATCCGGGTTTTAGATTTACTGCTGAACTATTTCCATATCACCAGCGTTCTACTTTCACAAGGAAAATGCTGGCAGCCGCAAACGTCGCGCAATGTTAACATCCGCGACGCTCAGATTGAAATTTCGCGCCTTTCGTAGAATCAGGTCGCGTCGTATAAAATGCTACAATCGTAAAATCAATTACTAGTGAGGTGAGATATGATTAGTATGGATGTTTTATGATGTTTCCATGTGAAAATTAGAAGAACAGTGTACTATTATTGTTGGTGAAAAGCGATTTTTCATAAGGATGGCAAGTTTTATATGGCAGACCATTATTATGCCGCATATTTTTGCGCATTTGATAGGCCAAGAGGAAATCATGAATGAGGCCTCCCGGTTAAAACAGCGAAAAATTATCCATTGAAAAAGCTCCCAAGCTCCGGTTGGCGTTTCATTCCCTCCAGGTCATTGAGAGTCTGTCTTATACTTGGCTGCAAAATAAAAGTGCCGCTGTTCGATTAATTGCTAAATGATTCGATTAAGGCATGTTTGAGTCTAATGATATATTCTACAAGTCTATTCTCGCCCTTTTCAAATCACTCGCGCTCCATAATTACTTTCCTATGCAGCCAATTCAGCATGCAATAGAGACCTACATGTGCCAATCACTATCTGCATGTTATTGCACATTGAGCTGTGTTCAGAGCCGAGGCTAATCATTTGTATTGTTTCGTCCCACGCCGATGAGACAGGATCTGCATTTGCAGGCATTTTCGAAGTTTGAGAGATGGAATAACTTCAAGGAGGATACTTGCTCCCATTCCCGTACAGCAGGAATTGAGCTTTGATTGGAGGAAAGACACAATTTTGGGTAACCATAGTAAATATTTCTTTACTGTCCCCGTAAGTGTCAATTTTGGAGCATAATCAACTGCTTCCATGCACGGACCTCTCGTCCTTTCGACGGCTCATTTTACTCGCACTCCAAAAACGACCAATTCGAGGCACCATTGGACGGATGAAGAAGAGATATTTAAGTGAAAAAGTGAAACCAGAAATCGTGAATATCCCAGAAAGTGGGTTTATTTTCTGCGGACAACCCCTCCCCCCCCCCCCCTTCCCGCGGCACGAAGGGGTCATCCACTTCATTGGCTCCTTTTCATCGCCTCCTTGACGGAAGTGTCCTCTCTGACCTCCAGTATACTCCCCCTTCCCTCCCCAGTGTCAGAAGCAATGAAACTGTCATGATGAAATTGACATTGGGCGATCTGAATGCCATCGTTTAAATATTCGCGGATTCAACCACTTAATGCCGTTGATCGACAGCTTGGAACTGTGAGCAGTGCAATTGTTGAAAGGCTTGCATATTTGAACCCATCACATCCATCATGGGTTCCGACAGATACGCGGTTAAGTAGTGTTGGCGACTTCCCCCCATTGGAGATTTCCCATGGGAACAGCGAGAAGATTGGCACCGACTTCACCTGGTGCCTCTGATGCGCCAGTGGCGACACTACTTGCTTGAGAACACTTTCCAGAGCAGCATTTAAGGGATTCCTCTGTCTCTTGTCTTCGGTGCTCTTCACTCTCGCAAGCAGAAAAAGATCCTCTTATGAAAGATGCAACAAACTCAGCCGACACAACACATTGTGAAAGTCCAAACATTACGAATTGCAGAGGACAAAATGTTGCCATCATGGAACCTATTGAATGATAACTTATAATTATAGCTGTGATGTGTTTGTCAAATACTGCATGTAGTAAGGCTTCACTACAAGGCATAATTTCTAGAGCAATTAACCGAAAGTTCATCTCCAAATAAGGTCCGCATACCTAATGAGATTCGCGAGTCGAACGCACGCGCAACTCCTGATGTAATATTCATGCCGAACTAGCGGTGAGAGCATCCCTGCATTGCCCTAAATAATAAGCAAAAGCCAAAATAGACCTCGTTGTCTTTAAACTAGTCATCGGCCAACCATGTGTTTCTCCATCAATTAAACGTCCCAAGGGATATACAACGGGCAAATCTGACAACTGACATCGGACTCAACTCACCAACCGACGCTCCAACTCCAGTTGCCCCAGCGACACTGATCCAGCAAAACACCTAACCGAACACCAGTTGCGAAGCATGAATTCTGCTTAATAAATCGGTGTATCTAAGATAAGATAGATAAGATAAGATAATAGTTTATTGCTTCAAGGAATATAATTATTGTGTACATACGTACATGAACTTAAAGAAAAAGTGAAAGGAAATACAATGAAGCAATCAGAGCCAGATACAAAACTTGTATATAGGGCCCTGATTTAAAAAAACACCAGATATAATTATTATGAGAAAAGAAAGTGCAACTTAATTAATACATATGCGTAAATATTTCATAAAACTAGAACGGAAATTAAATTTTTAATTTGCTTTTGGAAAGTACTTACAGTTACATTTGTGCAAAATAAATGATGAAATGAGTTCCACAGGATAACCCCTTTATAGTGTAATGTACGTCTTGACACATTTAAATGATAACGAGGAACTTTAAAGGGATGGACAGTTCTGGTGTCACATACCCTATTTTGATTATAAAAGAAAATGTTATTAAAAAAAGAGGCAGACGATTATTTACAAGTTTAAACATAAAGAGAATTATCTTTTCGGTGTAAATATCATTAAATTTAGCCATCTTGAGTTCAGTAAATATAGGGTCAGAATGAGCTCTGTAATGCGATAACGTAATTATTCTTACAATTTTCTTTTGTAATACAAACAAAGGTTTAATGTATACATCCGCAGCTGCTCCCCATACCTCAATGCCATAAGTCAGGTTTGGGAACAGGTTTGGGAGGTGAATCATCATTGTCATATTCATCCCTACTCTGAGCCCTTCGGGGTTGGGTAGGAGATACGATTACCCCACACTGGACTGATGTAGGAACCTCCGAACGAAGAGGATATATACACAAAAATATGTGGAAACAAAAAAACAAAACAAATTTTGAGTATGAGTATCAAGACATGATCTTACGGCCATATTTGGAAGCAACACAAGTCAATTCGCGTTCATAGCGTTGTAAATGTCATTAATCAAGCTCACTTTTCCTGTTCTGAAGATGTGCATAGGAGATCGAGTGACTGGGTTCTCCTTCGAAAGCAATTGGTACTGAGGCCCTCGTCCTCCCAATCACCTTTGATACACATTAAGCTCTTGTTCAAAATATGAATTTCGTGGTCACGTTCATTACTTCAATTGAAAAATGTCGTTCAGATTGCTTGATTACTCCTGCTAATTCATGAAATGAACCTTGATATTGTCATAATAGATTTGTTTCATATTTATGCTGAGTGCCAACAATGGCGAACGAAAATCATCACAGATCGCAACTTTCACTCACACATAATTATGTTATAGTGTTTCTCTCAGGATACCATACAAAACAAACATCCTAAATAGTAAGTATGCAGAGAAATGTGCCACATCATGACAATATTGACCTCTAAAAGTGAGAGAATACTCATTAAAACATTTATACCCGGTATTTTTTATTATTATTATTATTATTATTTTTTTTTTATTTTTTTTTTTTTTTGAAAGTTTGAGACGCAAACGCGCATATTTTCCCGGGAACTCAGTGGCCGACATCGCTCAAGTGCACGACTGCCTCTCGACAAATAAGCAAACACGATTCAGTTTAGAAATATATTATACTTACTGTAACTCGTCTTCATTTCCACACTCTAGCAAGATTCAAGAGTACATAATCCATTAGTTGAAATCCATAGCGAGATTCCAAGCCAAGGTGTTCGCCCCGTGCGATTCATCTGTTTTAGTAATCCGTTAATTTAACCCAAGTACGCCGTCACTGTGATTATTGCACCATCCCGTCAACGTGAAAAATTAGAGCTTCAAATGTTATTGAAGCATTTCTTTCAACACAGTTCAACAGAATTCGACACAGTTCAACCTCATTTCGCAATTCGGTGTGCGTACAGACTGTAAACAAATACATTCCGAGAAAGGCGCTCTGACGAAGCCGAGTTCGAAAATCGTAGTTTTATGAAAGCGTTCAGCGGACTTCACCCCCCCCCCCTCCTCCCTTCTCGTGTGCGCTGAAAACTGAGATATATCGTGCAAACGTCGCGCCAATTACTCGTACGCTTTTCATTGTCTGCATGCGAGATTTGTTTACATTATCAGTTTTGTTGTGTCTGCTTATCAACCGGCTTTTTATAATTCCAATACTAGTACTATTTATGATTTTGTGAGTACAACGGAACATGAAATGAATACAACTGAACCACTCTCAACTGCTCCCTTTAATAACCGCTCCACCTTAATAATAATTATGGCGCGAAAAGCATTTCATCGCGATGCAAAATCACGCAAGGCATGCGCCCTGCATACATTATGCAAATGAGCCAAATTGCTGCGTGGATTGGGCTTACAAACCTCTTGGAATGTCAGCGTAAATTTTCTAAGGTTACTTGAAAATATTGGACGGAATCTAATTTTGAATAGTGTGAATATACTAAACGATTTCATGTCGCCAATGCCCACGAGTTTAGACGCCAGAAAAACTTCCAGTTTTTAACCCACAGTTGCCATTAGCGGAGATCTGAGATCGCCGATGATGAATAGACAAGCTAACGTATAGCTCATCATGGTCTGCATAGAAATCTACCGCAGATTATCGTCAATATTTACTAATTAAAATGTGGAAGCGTCCTCTTTCTCTTTGAGAAATACTGCAAAGACAACATCCCGGTCAGAGTTCCACCTTCAACTCGCGACTTTTTCACATTCACTCGAACTAATTGCCGTGTTTACTACCTCATGCAGCGGCCTCCAGGCGATTGTGCTTGAAGTTTTGCCAATTAATTTTGTCGTATTCTCTTCAAAGTCAGCTTTCAATGCTGAATTTCTTCTGTTCAAGGCATACACGCCAAGGGATGGCTGCTTGTAACAATGATCAGGTGGGTTAGTAGGACGAATTTGGAATTATTAATCTTGATGTTTGAGAGGATGTCCTTCAGTGAGTAATGCAGTGTAAGTCGAACGCTCTGTGTGAAGTGAGGTGGAATGCCTCAAAGGTCGTTGCATGGAGGATACCTGTTGACCAGATCAATATGCAGGCGGTGTCGGGAGGGAATTTGTGATTGAGGCACTGAATAATCAGGTCAGCACTGCCTCCAGGGAAACAAACTCAAGTTGTTCCATAATGGGATTATGTTTCCAAGAATGCTCACAATGGAAGAATCCGTAAATTAGCAAAATAACGCGTACGCATTTGGAGCACTGAGGCCTGGTTAGAACGACCACTGCCCCTCACCGAGTGCAAGGCGAGTGCAAGCACGGAACGGTGAGAACCCAAAAGGCTCATATACCCTATCAACATAGATCAGCATTGATCTCATTTATTATAGGTCCCCGTGTCGATGATCCGTTTGCTAACCGAGTTATTCGTTATGTAACAAATGAATAAATTAAATTATTCACTGAACACATACTTACAGTACCAGAAACGAAATTTGATTATAAAAAAGGGGGAAAGATGAATTGGCCAAACTAAGACAAACAATCTGAGCGAATTTTTTTGTTATGCACGGCAACAGTGTATTTAGGGCACTTAACTCGCTCAATGTAAACAAGGCCGTCGCCATGGCAACCGACTGATTTCATTTTTTCAAAGTGAATTCCATTATAATTATTGTTGAACTGTGTCTGATTTCGAGTCATCGCATTGAGAAGGGAATATAATTGTGATAATATATTGATCTGTTTTCTTTGTTGCTTAAAACTCCACAAATAATGTGACTTTGTCATAACGATAGCGCATAAATCCGCACTCAGTTGGATCAGTCTGCCCTGTGTGACTAAAATGCTATTTCAGTCAGTGCTGGAAGTAACATACATTCTGCTCATTGTACTTTGCATCGTGGCTTGTTCTCAAATTCGAATAATTCCTCTCTTCCCAAGTGACAGTAATCAACGAAGGTGCGAACCACGTATATTGGTGGGTTTTGTGAGGTGAATATCCAAAGAACACACGTTATTCAAATGAGCAAACGGTGCAAGGTCACCCGAATTTACACCCACCCCCCCATCCAAGGTCACCAGGATTTACACCCCCTCGCTATGTGCTATGGCGACATTTGAATGCGTGGTGGTTCAGGCGTGACTTAATGCACTCCCACAGCAAGATGGATTTGATAGACGACGACATTCACTGGAAAGATACTCCATCGAGTGCTTTACTTGAAAGCTCTCAGACTTTAAAATCTGCACACTGGAACACGTGGCGGTCTCTTGCAATGTTAGATCCGGATTGAAGCGTTGTGGAGTTATTCCGAGGGTCACAATCCGCAGAATCGAATACAGAGTACGGGGGGGAGTACTGGCCCCTGGCAAGCAAACCACGGGGTTTCTCCTTTGATCGCTGCAAGAACTATTTCTAGTAGTTTGGCATTGAATACACCTTTGATGGTAGTTTATTTCTCCAAATAGTCAACGTGAATCATTTCTTTGAAATCCCAGAAAACTGGCATCGTGACTTCTTGGTCATTCTTCGAGAAATGCATACTGCAAATGTGGTGTTGGGCTGTTGGAATAACAAAAGATTGCGTTTATTTTGCACCTGACTGACCTAAGTGTAATTATAATAGCAACAGAAATATAACCGCCACTGTGAACTGTTGCGATGACAAGGCCGAGAGACGTCAAGCAATTATTTTATTACATAGGCTCACTTATACGTATACATGTGATATGAGTTAATCATAGAGATATATATTTATGTGCTTTCTAATTAGAGGGTGATAGGAGTTTGAATAGTCAATAATTGAATCATAGATATATTGACGGCGATGCATTACTTTGTTATGACATGAACATTATTAATATTCACTGTACATGGATTAGAACATGGCGGCATGAACCACATTAAACCTTCAACGATTGCTGTTGGGTGACCGTGCTTGGCTCAAAGGGACTTGTTCGCAGTGCTCGCCTCTGTAATCAGCAGCACCGCCAGGTAAGCATGCCCCAAATATACTCATCGTGAAAACTAATCTACATGACGTAACTGATATCCATTTTTTTTTGCATCAAGGGCAAGAGAAACACGAAAGCAGAGGACCTCGTGCCTCATAACGACATAGCCCTTCCATATATATTCCAACTACGTGTTATACCCGGAGCGGGTATTAGGGCAGACGGCGAATGAGAACAGATAAAGCACAAATATTTGATGCTGACATCGAATGGAATTACGTCTGATCTGGTTTCATCGAGTGGTTACGTCAGTGTACTGTTTTATCAATGTTATGGGTGATTCGACATAAACAAAGAAAACATCTGATTCGTCCACAGACACGTGTTGAGGTATGATGCATTTCAATATGCGCTTGTCTGCTTATAATATATTCGTCTAAGAGTAAAGCTATTGTATTCAATGCTCCCCCCAATGCCGTTCGCTCAATGCGAAAACTGACCCTGAATGGCTCTCCAATTGATTATGTCGCTGATGCATTGCATTTAGGTCACGTGATTGGCGATAAAAGTGCCTCTCTGAACATGGAAAACGCCTGCAGAGATTTGGTTGTTCGTGTGAATATGTTATGCTCCAACTTCAATTTCGTTCATCTTGACACAATACTGCTGCTCTTTAACTCGTACTGTACAAGTTATTACGGTTGCTCTTTCTGGGATTTCTCCCCTAGGACTATCAATGGCTTCGTTGTTTGTTGGCGTAAATGTGTACGACGCTTGTTGGACCTACCCTATCGGACCCGTTCCAAGATTCTTCATCTGATAGTACTGAAACCAGAACCAAGGCACCAATTGTTTTTCCGCTTCCAATCTTTTTATGTCGGATGTACCACAAGTACGAACCACATAGTCAGCTTGTGCACACGCCTGCTCCCCTTTAGCTCGTCTAGTGTTGCTTGCAACTTAAGGCAACTCATGCCGTTTGTAAATATTAATTATGACCAGTTAAACAATCTGATCGATAATCACTCGATACGAAAAAGATTGTCTGAATTTTGTGAGGCGACCACAGATCAGGAGAGTCTCTGCTGTGCCAGCTCAGTTATAGAATTAATGAAAATTAGAGAAGGTAGCTTGATATCG